>REGO01000068.1:6018190-6046733 GCA_010120015.1 Rhombomys opimus
TTTGCTCCTGCATGAGGTCAATCCTCTGATTGAACACCATCAAGTCTCCTTTTAGTTGAGCATTAATTCCCTTTTGTACATCTAGAGCATGAGCTACATTGGCTAAAAGATTATTTAGGGTCTGAGCAGTCTGCATAGTATGACTCATGGCTAATGCCTCGGTGGTAGCTCCAACAGCTGCCAATGAGATGGCAGTAACCATGGCGGCTGTAATTCCAAGATCCCTTTTCTGTCTGAAGAGAGTCATAGCGTGAGGGGCATCAACAGGCACAGGCACCCAGCGAGGCATGTGAGTAACCAGGGCATATCTAAATTCACTAGCATTCCGGCAGTGGGCAAAAAAGCAAGTATCATTACCACAATTACTTGGCTCTATCTGGCTAACAATGAATAGAAATGGGGGTTATAAACAAACAGGTGTGGACTCATAGGAAATATTATGAGAAGCCTTAACCCCCTCGTTGGAATATCCTGCATCAGTTCTGGAACTAGCAGTGGTGCTGTCCGAGATCTGAGTAGGTTCAGGAGACCATTGCCCCCAGGGGCGAGACGTGCTCCATGTAAACATTTCTTACATGAGCAATCACACCACTGTTTATTTATTATCTTTAATCATGTATAATATAAACACAATAATATATGTAATGAGGATGATCATTGGACAACATTAGGAGACTGAAATCTGATATAGGTAATCAGCAAAAGTGAGCAGAAAAATGAAGTGAAAGCATTTCGATATGATTATGCTCAGGCTCCCAAAAAATCTGCCTAGCTTCATTGTGTTTGTCTTGGAAAGACAGATGTGATTCCCTTTCTTCTCTTTCATTCACACTAGGATGTAGATGAAACAAATTCATTTATTTACACTTCAACATTTATTCTGCCATCCTTACTAAGAAGTGCAGTCTACCGTCTGGTGTTTGTTAAGAACAGAATTTTCTTTTAACTCATCAGTGAAAGAGACAAACTCAAAATTTGCAAATTAAATGAATAGTTATTTTGTCCAAAGAAAATATGCAAATGACAGTAAACCCATGGAAAGATATCCAGCATTGCCAATCCTTAAAATCTTCATGAGTTTACTCTTTCATACCTATCAAGATAACACATGTCAAAACTCAAGAAGATAAAAAATGGTGCCAAGGATATGGAGGGATTTGGAAGGTGGCCTTGCTAGGAAAAGTGAAAAGTAACGTAACCATCAGAGAGCCTAGCATGAGGAGTTTCAGTAAAAAAGGCAAGAATCACCACGTGGTCTAGCAGTGCCTCCGTGTATGATTTACCTATCTACCACTGTGAGAAAACACCATGACCAAGGCAACTTACAGAGATGAATTTGTTTTGGTTTACAATTCCCAAGGAATGTGAGGCCATCATTGTGGGGAAACATGCAGCAAAGGGCAGGCATGGCAGCAGGAGAAGGAAACTGAGGGTTCACAGCCTGACCAACAAGCAAGAAGCCAAGAGATTGTGTTGGGAGTGGCTTCAGTCTTTAAACTCTCAAAGTCAGCCTCCTAGCAGCATACTTCCTTCAAGGCCACAGCTCCTGAACCTTTCAAATAGGACCACCAAATAGGGATCAAGTAGTCAATGACCGGGTCCATAAGGGAGAGTTCATTCATATCACCACACAGGGATAAACATATTCCCTAAAGTAATTGAAAACAGAGACCAAAAATATATTGGTACACTCATGTTCACACCTGTCTTGTTCAGTATAGCCAAAAGATAGAGATAACCCAAGTGTCCAATGACAAATTGATAAGCAAAATGTGGTATATATCCACAATAAAATGCTTGTACTTTAAAAAATGAGTGAAATTCTAATATTTTCAGGATAAACTTTGCAAATAATATACAAAACAGAAGAAAGCAGCTGTAAAACAGTAATTAATGATTCTATTTAGGTTGTACTTAAAGCAGTTCAATTAATAAAGGCTGAAAATAGATTGATAATTGCAGAGGCTTTGAGTGGTAGCAGCTATATTTTAATATGTATAGAGTTTGAAAAAAATAGAAGTACTCTAGAGGAGAAGACTGTTTGTGTTGGCAGAGAATCTGAATGCATTTAATGTCACCAAAGTGTATACCAAATAGATAAAATGGCCAATTTCATATCATATATATTTATCATCATAATGAGAAATGGAGTGTTTTGAACGCACAATACAACACATCTTCTTAATTAAACTAACAGATAATTAACTTAAAGCAAAACTCAATTAACAGTTGCCTAACTTTTTAGTGTTTTATTGATTGATTGACTGATTGATATTATTTATTATAATTTATTCACGTTGTATCTAGGCTGTTCCCCCTCCCTTGTCTCCTCTCAGTCCCATCCTCCCTCCCTCATCTCCTCTTATGCCCTTCTCTCAGTCCACTGATAAGGGAGGTCCTCCTCCCCTTCCATATGGCCCTAGTCTATCAGGTCTTATCAGGTCTTATCTTAACTGTCTGCATTGTCTTCCTCTGTGGCCTGACAAGGCTGCAACACTTTTCCCTCCCAAGGGGAGGTGATCAGAGAGTCTGACACTGAATTTATGCCAGAGATAGCCCCTTCTCCCCTTACTATGGAATCCACTTGGGGACTGAACCTATGGACTTCATATGAGCAGGGGTTTTGGTCTTCTCCATGCATGCTCATTGGTTGGGGTATCAGTCTCTGCAGTAGTCTCTGGGCTCAGTTTTGTTTTGTTTTGTTTGTTCTGTTAGTCACTTTGTGGAGCTCCTATCCCCTCCTGTTCTTCCTATGTCCCCCTTCATTCATAAAATTTCCTGTATTCTGCCAAAAATTTGGCTATGTGTCTCAGCCTCTTCTTTAATACCTCGATCAGTTGAGTCTTTCAGAGGCCCTCTGTGGTAGTCTCCTTTTCTGTTCCCTGTCTTCTCCTGCTTCTGATGTCTATTCTGCTTGCCCTTTGGGAAAGGATCTTCACCAACCCTATATCTGACAAGGGCAAATATTCAGAATATATAAAGAATTTAAGAAGTTAAATACCAACAAACCAAGTAATCCAATCAAAAAATAGTTTACAGAGCTAAACAGAGAATTCTCAATAAAGGAACATCAAATGGCAGAGAAACACTTAAAGAAATGCTCAACATCCTTATTCATCAGGTAAATGAAAATCAAAACGACCCTGAAATTTCACCTTACACCCATTAGAATGGCCAAGATCAAAAACTCAAGGGATGACACATGCTGGAGAGGGTATGGAGAAAGGGGACCCCTCCTCCATCGCTGGTGGGAATGTAAACTTGTACAACCACTCTGGAAATCAGTCTAGTGTATTTTTTTTCTTTTTTTTTATTTATTTTTATTTATTTTTTTTAATTTTTATTTTTATCAGTTACATTTTATTAATTCTGTATCCCAGCCGTGCCCCGAACCCTCGTTCCCTCCCAGTCCCTCCCTCCCTCCCTCATCACTACTGTGCCCCTTTCCAAGTCCACTGATAGGGGGGGACCTCCCCCCATTCATCTGATCCTGTTTTATCCAGTATCTTCATTGAGGTACTTAAGAGACTCATGTGTGTACCTGTAAAAAGTCAATTAATCCTGAGAGTGGTAACATTTGATGTAGATGTCAATAATACCCCTATATATTATTACATGCACCAGGTATCATAACATTTTTGCTTTTTTATTTTTTATTTTTGCTCATTTACCTACCATCCTAGAGAGAGGTGCTTTCACTACTGTCTATCATTAAGCCAGTAAATCATAACATATTCTAGTAATGTGAGGGTTGGTCTTGAATGTTTACTCAATTTGGGTTGGGCAGGAAAAGCACTCGGAATTATCAAGGCACATCTGTGGGTATGTCTGCCAGAATGTTTCTACAGAATGACATGGATGTGAGTGGCAAGTTGCTACAAGTTGGTGACACCCGATACAAGGAGAGCAAAGGAGGCTACTTGGTAAAGGCATTCTCTGTTTTCTGCCAAAATCATATGAGCTCCTGTTCTCTTCCTATTATTTCCATTGTGATGAATTAAGGCACCTAGAACCACTAGCCAAACTGAAACTTTTCTCTTATTAGTTGTTTCCGTCAGCTGTTGGTTTGCTTGGATATTTGTCACAATGAAATAAAGTTTAACAAAAATATATTGCCCACACCACAAAAACCGTTAATGGTAGGTCTGAGATGTGAATAAGATCTAGAAATATGCCACGTGCTTACGAGTTATTTGCTTCTTAGCTGGTGACCTTGGGCATTATTTGTGGTCTTGATGGACTACACCCCCACCAGCACCCAAGGCTAGGCAGTTTTCCAGAACTTTTCATGTCTTTAACCACCCATCAAACCTGTGATAGCATTTTCATTCATTATCTCATGCATCATCAACCTACAAGTGGGTGGAAA
The DNA here is from genome assembly GCA_010120015.1 of Rhombomys opimus. NCBI lineage: Eukaryota > Metazoa > Chordata > Mammalia > Rodentia > Muridae > Rhombomys > Rhombomys opimus. The sequence continues at coordinate 6,022,560 of REGO01000068.1, forward strand.
GTACCTGCTTTGCTTTTGTGCCTCCAGCTCTGAGAACAAGGTTGGGCACAATGTATGTATAATTGCCTGATAACATAAACGAATGAGTGAGTTAAAGGGAATAATACATAAGCGGAATTCACTTCCAATTCTTTGGTTGGAAACTATTGTTCATTATATCACTTCTCTATCTAAGACTATCTATTGAAAACAGTAGGGTTAAGTTGCTATTCAGACAGACTGAAAACAAAAACAAACAAACAAATAAACAAAAATCTCTAGGTTCTGCTAGTGGCTTCATTAACAGCAACACTGAAACGTGCCACCCAGACATTTAGATAGGGTTATAGGAAACTGTGCAGTGATCCTTTCTCTAAAAAGAATCCACAACACAAATGTAATTATCATATTAGCATTGTAAAATCACAGACAACGCTGTGTGCTGAAGCATAACTACAAATATTATTTGAGTATATTTTTTAAATTATTGTCAAGCTTTTACCTATAGAGTAAAATACAGAAAGTGCCAAGAAAAAAAAATGATTGGAAAAATGTCTATCTACTTATCAGCTCTACCTATGAAAATGCTTTTTAAATTTGTAATATATTAATCAAATGGAAACTTGATAGGCTGTGTTTAGAGGTGGCCTATGAAATGAGAAAAAGTGGTTCATGCTTTTCCTTGGGAAAACAGATGAATTGTTTTCTCCCTTAACATGAGGCTAATGGAAGTTAATTGGAAATTTAAGTCCATTTTGCCTCACTTCGCACCAGAAAAAGAAAAACCTACACAGACAAACCAAAAGTACATGTTTTGTTTTAAGTAACCAGATACTTGATGCAAAAGCAATTCTTTTTGTTTTCTCCTGTGTGAAATTATCCATCTCATTCAAGTAAAATTGGTTTTGGTACCATTATCACAATGCTTATGAAACAGTGGTTTTTATTTTCATGAGAATAATGGGTCTGCTTCTATTTATTTGTTGTTTAGGTGGTTGGTTGGCTGTTATGAGGGAGCAGGTGTGAAGGCTGGCTAGATAATTGCCCCAATCAATTACTCTCTCTGGTTTGTGGGGTTGCTCTGAATAAAGATAGTAGAGTGACCAGGCCTGCTTGCTTGCTAGGTAATAAACTTCAATTCTGACAAATAGCCAGGGGCCTCTCACTCTTAAATGCACCAAAACGAATGGTGTGCTACTAGTTTCCTGAATATTCTACATTTACAAATGAGACAGAAATTGTGCAGAGCTCTGAATTATTAAAAGGGAAGATTTATGGCCACGAGACAGATAAGAAGGTGTACCAACAGGATGCATCGTAAAGTAGGTAAAAATGTGAACTTGAACATATTAAAGTGGCAGGCTATTGGCCAGGCAGGCTTCACTTCATTGTGTTTACTGCATTGTTCTAATTGTTATGAAAATGTACCCCACATTGAGTGAGTTGACATAAATGAATTTGAAAAATTAAAATAAGAAAACTTATGCATACTATGGTATGTATCTTATACATACTCTGTAGGTATCTTCATGTAGATATTTGTATGCACATGTATACACGCGGTGGAGATAAATTTAACATAGACATTAACCACTCACTTCTGAGTCATGGAACTTTATATATTTGGTTCTTTTTATGATTCCATTTCACGATTATTCCCCAAAGGGAAAGAATTACTTTTGTTTGTTTGTGATACTAGTTTTGAAGAGTAGTTTCCTACATTGGCATCTGAGTGAGTATTAGTCACCCAAGGCTAAGTGAAGGATAAGCTTTAAATGTTGAATAAATCTTCGGAATTTACCAAAAAATCTCACAGCATGTCTTGGGTCTCAGAAAGAAAACGAGATCACTATCTTAAATTATTTCGATGTTAATTTAATAATCTAAAGGGAAAGGACTTTTGCTCTGCAAGTCGTGACTATTCTCCAAATGTTTATTGAGCATGTATCTGGGTTCAGGAATTTTCCTCATTACAACAGGGAATAAAGAAGGCAGTGAAGCAGGCAGAACCAACTTACTCCTCTTAGAAAATATGCATTCAAGTCCGAGAAAGTGACAGGAGAACACTACTTCTACAGTGTGGTGGAGGGTAGCAAGTACCATGAAGATTATTTTACACACACACACACACACGCACACACACACACATACACACACACACCAAGTTAAATGGAATAAAGAATGTTGAAAAATGAGTGAAATTATAAAATGGAGTGTGAAGGTGAGCATTACTGAGAAGGCATTTAAACAAATATTTGCAAAAGGGAAAACAGAAGCCATGAAGCTAAAAGAGAGGAAGAGTATTCAAAGAATATGACATATGGAATACCCCATAGAAAGACTCTAAGTCAGGAGTGTATCATTGTGTCAGGAGGAACAAAGAGATGATCATGCCTAAAGCTGATAGAATATGAATATAAAGTGTGGAGGTCAGACATAATCTTCACTAAAGAATAAATAAGATCCTTGACTTTTGTTTTGGTTTTGTCTCCAAGTATGAGGTACATTCCTGAAATTATTCATAATCTTTGAAAAGATATTGTTTTTGAATAAGTCAAATCAATAATCATACTGTAATTCTAATCCCTCCTAAATTTAGACATACGGAACAACAACCAAGACCACATCATGATGGGTATGTTTTGTTGTTAATTTTTTAACAGGTTATCTATCATTTCTAAATCGTATTGAAAAACATGAAGCCATAGCCTGATATCCTAAGAGTACCTGCTTACTGATGTAATCTAATCTAAATAGATTGTATCAGGTCTGGCATAGAAGCATCAGGCTCAGTTAGAATAATAATGCAGCAAAGCACAGAAGATGCATAGTTGAGCATGCAGACAAAGGAGTGAGAAGGAGTGCATTTTGAAGGCTGAATGGAACATAGTTTTTGTTTGTGAAAGAGAAGATAGCTTCATAACAGTTTAAAACTTTTCCTTCAGAATTGAAATGGATAGTTTCTATTAGCTGATATAATGCAGCCTCTGTATGTTAATAATTTGTATAGAAAAATAGGCTAGCTGGGTGTGGAGATACACATATGTAATCCACGCACTAAGGGAGGCAGAGGTGGATAGCTCTGTGAGTTTGAGACCAGCCTGGCCTACAGAAAAAGTCCAGGACAGCCAAGGTTACACAGAGAAACCCTGTATCAAACAAAACAAAACAAAAGAAAATAGGGTATCTAATTTGAATGTATTCTTGTTCATAGAGTTTGTATTTTAGTATAAAGAAATGAGTCAGGCTTGTCTATTACAAGTCTTGTTTTCCAGATCCACATTGGTTTGAAAATATAATTTTGAGGACCGGTGGCATTTCTGAGGAAGGAGACACTGAAGCTTTTAAGATTTGGATAGATGCAATGCAGTTTTCAAAGGGTATTGCTGACCGGTTAGAGGAGATGGAGGTCAGTCAGTAAAGTTCTTGCCTTGGGCGCACAAAGACATGAGTTCAATCTCCAATACCCATAGGACTTTTCATATCGTAGTACTGTGGCTTTTGTGTTGTAGAAAAAATAGCTACAGTGGCCCACACTTCTAATCCCAGAGAAGACCCCTGGGGCACACCGGTATGACAAGCTTGGTGACTTAATGAGTTGCAGGTCAGTGTGCAGATAGCAGCTGGTGACTGAGATGTCTAGTTGAGCGCTTCATACTCACAGGCACACACAAAGTAAGATAGTTGATACCTACTCAGTTATTCATCACCACTTGTCTGCACACAAAAGACATCGAAAAAGGGTATCCCAAAGGGCAGGAAAAGCTAAAATTGGAAAATTTTCAAGGCAGAGGAAATATGATAAATTCTGGTAGGAGCCATTCAATAGAAAATGGAAGGGAGATTTATGTTACAAGTGAAGACAGCTCCTCCAAAAAGCTTTGATTTTAGAAGGTGAGGAAATGGCCGGGACTGGAGTGGAAAGTTTAATCAAAGAAAGAAAGTACTGTTTGCTTTCCAGAAAATACAAGGAAGAAGAAATGTAAATGATAAAGGAAAGGGAGGGGAAACATAGGACAAAGAATTTGAATGAGTGCCCTGACGTACACCTAAGAAAAGGTCAAAGGAAGGGCACAATTTGAATGATGATCTTAGATAAGGTATTGGAACAGATAGAAGTTCTCAGATTATTTCAATTTTCTTAATTAAATATAAGGTTGTAGAATCAGTCTGTTCACATGTGCCTTTAACACATTGAGCATACACAGTGAGATCTAAAAAAAATAGTTCTGTGGATTTTATATTGTAAGAAATATACTTCTAGGGATGTACACAAAAGGGATGCTTATTCCACTTGGAAAGTATTGGTACCAGAGAAAGCTTCACAAGTTTTCGAAACGTTACTTGTTCTAGACATAGGTGAAAGTTTGCCAAATGCTCTTTGGACGAGGGGGTTGGGGTGGGGGAAAGTAAATGAGAATTATGGAATAAGAAAGTTGGTACAGCACTTAATAGAGATAGAAGGCTGATAAAGGGGAAAGACACATTCATTGAAAGATTGCAACTGGAGATTGCATATTAATGGAGATCCTGAAATGCTTCCCTCTGGCATGTGAAATGGGCTGTTTGAACACTAGTGATTGTTATGAACAGGAACTCAAACATGAAGACTAGAGGGTAGTGAACTACTGGTCAGCCAGAGAGAGTGGTGTGGCGTGTGTTAGTTAAGAGGAGAGGGCTGGGTAGGAAGAGGAGTGGTGGTGTGGTAGGGAAGAGGGTTCATTTGACAATATTCAGGGAGAGAGTCCACCTTGGGTTAGGTGATATCAGTGTATAAATATATGGCTGAAAAGTATGATGACAGAGACATATAAAGCTTAGCAGTAACTTTAAGTGAAGTGGAGATAAAGGCTTTGGGAAAAGGTTTTGATGATGTTATGCTACAACTAAGTTAAAATTTAAAGAGGAAAGGAATGAGTCTAGGACACAAAGGCCAATGATCGACAAAAATAACAAATTTGACAAGAGATTTAACAGTCAGCTTCCAAACAATCCCAGAGAACAAAGCAGGACAACACATGGATGTCAAGGTTACAGACTAGATCCTTCTGATTATGAAGCTCAAAAGCTATAGTCCTTTTGCTCAGGCTTGCCTTTCATTTTTAGAGAATGAATTAGCATACCTCTTTACTGATTGCACATGGAATTCTCATATATTTTTGAAACAAATATTGTGACTGTCTTAGTATTGTCCTTGACACCTTTAAGCTTTCAAAATAATTAATATGCTGCAATAAAGCACTTATATCTGAATTGATTTTGTTGGTCATATTCCCAAGCCACTAACTATAAAAGTCTGCTTTAGGGGAAAAGGAAAAAAGAAAAGAAACACTTTTTTGTTGTTGTTTTTGTTGTTGGGACCTGAGTTGATTGAGCTAGGTTGTCTGTGGCACAAGAAGTCATTTGCTCCTGATGTGTCCTCCGTTGCTAACACTTTTCCTCCATGAATGTAAGGAGCTTTGGGAGTGGTTAACATCTGGGCCTAGCAGCCAATATCATCCAAAGTCCTATGAAAATTAACACTGCACTTTTTTCAGTGTTTTTATACTAAACCTTCTCTGCAATTTTCTTTGTTAGAACTGCAAATAACCAACATAAAATGAAGATAATTTATTGGGTGTCATTTGTGATGTTAGAATTTTATAATCCTAAATTCATTCAAGTTTCTGAGTAGTGCTGCTTAACTGGTATTAACTCTCTTGCAGGAAAGAAAATAGATGTTTGATACAATAGGCTATTTTTCAGAACTGACAAATAAAATGAGTCATTTTTAACAACCACCTACTTTCTAGTACCTTTTTGGCATGTCAACAAAACAAACAAAAATACAAAAGAAATATATGGATAAAAATGACCACAGGTTGCTTGGATTTCGTAGCTGTGCAACTGGAGGGTCATTGAGAATTTCTCCACAAAGAAATATCTGTCTTTTGTAGAGATGGAATCCCATGAAAGCGTCTAGTTGTCCTTTTGTTGTATGAAAGCTGTTTGTATTTTCCTGATGCTTTGGGAAGGATTTAGAGTCTCCACAATGAAAGATGAGACCTTTATTGTGACAGGACAACAATCTAATTTATCTCTGACAACATTTCCCCTTCACCTAGTATAAATGATGTCATTCCCTATAATGTAGAATATAAAACAAGGCAGAAGTCATCTGGGGCCTGTACCGGGGAAAACAGTGAGCAATGTCTTTAGTTTCTCATGTGCACCACTGTGCATTTTATTCCCAGGATGTCCGAAGGTAGAGACTGAGTACTGCACATGGCTTTTGAAGCCAACCTCACAGGATCATTCTAAAGATAAACTAGAATTATTTGAGCAATTATTTGACCACAGAGTCGCTGACTCCTGGTGCATTCTCATTTCATTTCTTCCTCTCTTCTGTTTCTAAAGAGGAGTGGGGTGAAATACTCACCAGAAAAAAAAATACCTTTGAATTTCACCAGCAACTGTGTATGTGTGTGTGTGTTTACATCTTAATTTGATGGTTTGTCTTTGTAAAGTAAAAAAGCAAAATATTTGATTTTCTGGGTCAGTGACCAATTTACTAACACCTATTTAATCCAGGCTGGAGGTAATTAATATATGCTTTCAGATCTGAGGTTAAAATATTAAAGTGCCTCTGCCAACTTATATATAAACTATAAAAACAGCCACAGATATTCCAAAGGAGTATGGTCAGCATAGAAACACAAGTTTATACCAGGCGTGGTGACACATGCCTATAAACCCAGCACTCAGGGAAGCAGAGGCCTGCAGATCTCTATGAGTTTGAGGCCAACTTGATCTCCAAAGCAAGTCCAGGACAACTAAGGCTATACAGAGAATCCCTGTCTCAAAAAACAAAAACAAAAGCAAAACAAACAAACAAACAAAATGTACAAGTTTGCCCAGTGTCAATAGAACAGAAAGAAAGGACTGGCTGGGAGATGTATTTTGACAAGAATATTAAACAAGTCAAAATTTATGGCAAAATTTACTATTTGAAAAAACAGCAATTGAGAAATGCAATGGGAAAGAATTTCAGGCAGAGATAGAAAAGGGAAGGGGCAGAGCATGTTTGTAGAATTGCACATAATTGACATTGGGTAAACAGTCAAATTCAGAGTTGTGCCTAGCTTATATCTTCACCCACCTTCAAGGCTAAAGACCCAGACTCATTCTCAAAGCAAAGACAATGGGGAGTTCTTGTGGAAACCCTAAAATTTCATCTGGGTAAAAAGATTGTTTCTCTGGTCACTACATACCTGTTCAAAATGTAAGGCTAACTTTCACGCTTTTGATTTTTCCCATCTTGTGCCACTCCTCCAGTGAGTTAAAGGGACCATAACACTCTATTAACTTTACACTCAAATTAGCCACTCCTCTTCCCCATGCTTCTAATGTACTCCTAATTTGATCCACCACCAAAAAAAATAAAAAATAAAAAAAAAATAAAAAAAAATTCACACCTACCTGGATGTTTAACTACTCTCCCAATAGATACTTCTGTCTCAGATGCTATTAATATGACACCTAGATGTTGATTCTAATCATTAATAAGATCTGCTATTGAAAAGTGGTGCTAGTTGGGCATGGTGGCACCCACCTGTAACTCCAGCACTCAGGGAAGCAAGATGCAGATGGATCTCTGTGATTTAGAGGCCAGCCTGGTCTACAAGGACAGCCAAGGCTACACAGAGAAGCCCTGTCTGGCCACAAAGAGAAGCACTTTCCCAAAACATCGAAATAAAAAAAGAGAAAGAAGAAAAGAAAAAAATTAATAAAACAAAGGAAAGAAGCTCAGTATCCAAGTGGGTACCGTAATAAGAGGAACAGGGACTGTTTCTGACATGAACTCGATGGTGGGCTCTTTGACCTCCCCCCTCCCCTCGGGAGGAGCAGCCTTGCTAGCCCACAGAGGAGGACTGTGTAGCCATTCCTGAATACACCTGATAAACCGGTATCAGATGTAAAGAGAGGAGGTTCTCCCTTATCAGTGGACTTGGAAAGGGGCCAGGAGATGAGGGTGAGAGGATGGGATTGGGAGGGAAAGATGGAGTGGGATACAGCAGGGATACAAAGTTAACAAACTGTAACTAATATTAAAATAATAAAAATTTAAAAAAGGAAAGAAAGACAGAGAGAAAGAAAGAAAGAAAGAAAGAAAGAAAGAAAGAAAGAAAGAAAGAAAGAAAGAAAGAGAAAGAAAGATTGGAAGAAAGGAAGAAAGAAAGAAAGAAAAGTGGTGCCAGGAGCTATATAGTATATTTCTGGAAAGATGAGGAGTTTTTAAGTGCTTTGAACATTGCAAAATGTCAATGTTTGAAAACACCACCATATTATCTTATAATTATGCACACATTTTGGGTCAATTAAAATAAAAACTACTTTAAAATGTCATATTATTAATTAATCATACAAAATAACTCACAGAGCTCTGGAAACTTTTACTATGTACTACTTTTCCAAGTCTATTATGTGCCATTGTGCTCCTGGCTTTAAAACTCCATTTTTTTACTAGCTTTGGCTCTTCCTTGACTCAGACTGTACAAACTTGTTCTCTGTATATAGGTGTTTTCCTTCTCCAGACACCCTGGTGTGCTAGCTAATGTTTTGTCAATTTGATACAAAATAAAATAATTTTGGAAGAGGAAAGCTCTATTGAGAAAATGGCAACACAAGATTGGCCTGTGGCCAAGCCTCTGGGGCATTTTCTTGATTAATAATTGATGAGGAAGGGCCATACCTTCTGATGATGGTGAAATTCCTGGCAAGGTATTCTTGATAAGGAAACAACTTGAGAAATCCAGAAGGGGCAAACCACTAAATAGCATTCCTCTATTGTCTCTTCTTCAGTTCCTGTCTCCAGGTTCCTGCCTTGAGTTCCTGTTCTGACTTCTTTCCATGATAGACTGTAATGAGGAAATGGAAATGAAATACACCATTTCCTCCTCAAGCTTTTTTGTCATGATGTTTTATCACAACAATAGAAACACTAACAACCCCAAAGACACCTAGCAGTATCAGTCCATTCCTTCCCTTCAAGTTCAAATTCTTCTCTCCTTACCCTTTATTATTTGCTTGCCCAATGCATTCTTCCTGCATCAACTGGGAAGATGCAGGAACCCTCCTTTCTTACTTCAGTGATGAAAATAAGTCTAGTATAGCACCTGGTATAAATCAAAGGGTCAATGAGATTCCATACAATAGGAATTGTAGGTCCCATTTATGGATTGTTGCTCTTAGAGCCTATGCTGTTGGTGTTCTGTTCAGGAAGTTGTCTCCTGTGCCAATGAGTTCCAGGCTCTTTTCTACCTTTTCTTCTAACCGATTTAGTGTGTCTGGTTTTATCTTTGATCCACTTGGACTTTAGTTTAGTGCAGGGCAGGGTGATAAGTATGGATCTATTTGAATTTTTCTACATGTAGACATCCAGTAGGACCAGAATCATTTGTTGAAGATACCAGCTTTTTTCCATTGTATGGTTTTGACATCTTATCAAAAATCAGGTGTCCATAAGTGTGTGGGTTTATTTCAGGGTCTTCTATTTGATGCCATTGATCCCCCAGTAAGTTTCAATGCCAGTACCATGCAGGTTTAGTATTGTTGCTCTATAGTACAGTTTGAAATCAGGGATGGAGGTACCTCCAGAAAATCCTTTATTGTAGTAGATTGTTTTAGCAATTCTGGGTTTCTTGTTATTCCATATGAAGTTGAGAATTTTTCTTTCAAGGTCAGCAAAGAATTGTGTTGGCAATTTGATGGGAATTGCATTGAATCTGTAGATTGCTTTTGGTGAGATGGCCATTTTTATTATGTTAATACTGCCAAGCCATGAGCATGGGAAATATTTCCATCTTCTGATATCTTCTTCTAATTCTTTCTTCAGACTGGAAATTTTTTCATACAAGTCTTTGACTTGCTTGGTTAGGGTCACACCATGGTACTTTATGTTATTTGTGGCTATTGTGAAGGGTGTTATTTCCCTAATTTCTTTCCCAGCCCTTTTGTCTTTTCTATACAGGAGAGCTACTGATTTTTTTTTTAAGTTAATTTTGTATCCAGCCACTTTGCTGAAGGTGTTTCTGAGCTATAGGATTTTCCTGGTAGAATTTTTGGGGTTACTCAGGTATACTATCACATCATCTGCAGAGTGATACTTTGACTTCTTCCTTTCCAATTTGTATCCTCTTTATCTCCTTTAAATGTCTTATTGCTCTAGCAAGGACTTCAAGAACTGTGTTGAAGAGATATACAGAGATTGGGCAGCCTTGCCTTGTCCCTGATTTCAGTGGGATTGATTTGAGTTTCTCTCCGTTTAGTTTGATATTGGCTATAGGCTTGCTGTATATTGTCTTTACTATGTTTAGGTATGTGCCTTGTATCTCTGATCTCTCCAAGACTTTAAACATGAATGGATGTTGGATTGTGTCAAATGCTTTTTCAGCATCTAAGGAGATGAACATGTGGTGTGTCTGCTTTTTTTTTTTTCCTAGAGCTTTTAGGTAAGCCATTAAGTTGTTTGAATGATATGTTTTGAATTTTTTTTGAAGGCACTTAGAGCTTTGAACTTTCCTCTTAGCACTGCTTTCATCGTGTACCATATGTTTGTGTATGTTATGCCTTCATTTCCATTGAATTCTAGGAAGACTTTTATTTCTTTCTTTATTTCTTCCCTGACCCAGCTGTCATTGAGTAGTGAGTTGTTAGTTTCCATGTGTGTGTAGGCTTTTTGCTATTTCTGTTGTTGTTGAGGGCCAGTTTTAGTCCATGTTGGTCAAAGAGGTTACAAGGGATTATTTCAATCTTCTTGTATCTGTTGAGGCTTGCTTTATGACCATCTATATGGTCTATTTTGGAGAAGGTTCCATGAGGTGCTGAGAAGAAGGTAAATTCTTTTGTGTTTGGGTGAAAGCTTCTGTAGATGTCTGTTAGGTCCATTTGATTCATGATCTCTTTTAGAGTCATTGTTTCTCTGTTTCATTCCTATTTTGTTGACCTGTCCTTTGTTGAGAGTGGGGAATTGAACTCTCTCACTATTAATGTGTGGGGATCTATGTGATGGTTTAAGTTTTATTAATGTTTCTTTTACAAATGTGGGTGCCCTTGTATTTGGGGCAGAGATGTATGGAATTGTGTTCCCTTCTTGTTGGAATTTTTCTTTGATAGGTATGAAGTGACCTTCCCCATCTCTTTTGATTAATTTTGGGTGAAAATCTATTTTATTAGATATTAGAATGGCTACTCCTGCTTACTTTCTGGGTCCACTTGCTTGGAAAACCATCTTCCAGCCCTTTACTCTCAGTAATGTCTATCTTTGTGACTTAGGTGTGTTTCTTGTATTCAACAGATTGTTGGGTCTTGTTTATGCATCCATTTTGTTAGTCTATGTCTTTTTATTAGAGAATTGAGTCCATTGATGTTGAGAGAGATTAATGACCAGTGGCTGTTAGGTCCTTTGATAATGATGTTGGCTGTGGTAGTGTGTTTGTGTGCTTGGCTACTTTTTGTTTTGCTGTGGTGAGGATATTTATTTCCTGCATTTTCTTGAAAGTATTTAGTTTTCTTGGGTTGTATTTTTCCTTCTAGTATCTTCTGTAATGCTGGATTTGTGTATAGGTATTCTTGAAATTTGTATCTTCAGGTCTTGAACCGTTTTTTTGTTTGTTTGTTTGTTTTCCTTCAGCTGTCTGACTGTATTTTCCTGTTTTTCCTTCAATTCCTTCACCTGTTTGTTTGAACATTCCTTGCTTTCTTTTATTTTTTATTTCTTTCAGTGAATTAATCACTTCCTCTCTGAAAGCCACAAACTGTCTGGCTACATCTTCCTTTATTTCTTTATGGATGGCCATAATCTGTTTGATTTTATCTTCCTCTAATTCTTTACACATTTTATTTGTTTCCTCCATTAACCTCTTCATAAACATAGATGTAAGGTCATCTTCTTGAATTTTACTTATGTTAGTGTGTCCAGGGGTACATCCCCCTGCATACCTGGGTTCTGGGAATGCCATACTGTTTTGCCTTTTGTTGGTTGTGCTTTTATGCTGGCCTCTACCCATCTGTCCATCTCAGGTGTTGTCTGTTAATTTCTGGTGCCTGATGGAGTCTTGGGGTGGGAGAATCCCCTTTGTGGGGCTCTGAGGGAGGTCTCCTCAGCTTTTTGAGTATGGTCAACTGAATGGTGGTGCTTCTCAGGAATTGTCACAGTTCACCCCAGGCATATGGACCTGTGTGGTTACTGTGGTGTTCAGGAAGGCTCTCCTCTCATCAGTAGAGGTCCTAGAGATGGCTGCCCTACTGCTCGGTTTCTTGCTCTGAATTTAGTGAGCTGCTGCTGCTATTAAGCTGTATTTGCTGGGTGCAGCCCTCTTGAAGAACCAGGGAGTCCCTCAGTTTCGTCAGTTTAGCTAGGGATAACTGGTTGCATCTTGGAGCAGTATCTGGGGGCTGCTCCAATGGCTGTCAGGCTTTTGTAGGTCTGAGGATGCAGCTGTGTGCCCCTGTGCCCTAGCCATAATCAATGGCAGGTGAGCAGGGCACTCATGCCTGCAGTAGAAGGCCAGAGCCTAGAGCGTGCATGAACCCAGAATCTCTTCTGGAACTGGGTGTCCTGAGCATTGGACCTGGTGTTTTCCCCACTGTGGGGTTTCCTACTGACAGGAACACCCAGACTGTGGTATTTTGGGGACCACAGTTCTGTCTGGGATGGCAAGTAGAACAAGCAGGCACAGGCGTGTGGCTCTCCCTTGCTGGCGATTGGGCACCTGGGTGTCTGCAGAGACCTGGGAACTTTTCCTTAGAGCTTTTCGGGGAGGAGGGTGTCAGCTGAGTGCTCTAAGGTCAGACCCGCTGTTCCCCTCACTGTGGGTTTCCATTCAACAGAGAAACTCAGCCTCTGATTCCCTGAGGCCCACAGTTCTATCTGGGGCAGTGAGTCAGGCGCGAGGGCAGGACACTGTGCTAGTGCCTGTGTGCTCCGCTTTGGGCTGGCTGCTGGGCGCCCGCTGGACTCCAGGCCTTTTCCAGGGACAGTCTGGGTGAATTAAGGTTGGTCCCGATCGTTTCCTGTACCGTGGGGTTTTCTCTTGACTGGAAAGCTCAATCTCTGGTGTTGTGGGGCCCACAGTTCAGACTGGGACAGTGATCAGAGCACACCAGTATGTGGCTCTGGGCCGGCCACCAAGAGCCTGGTGGAACTGGGAACTCTTCCATGTTTTAGCTGTTGTTTCCTCTCACCTGGGAAACACAATCGCTGGTGTTTTATGATCCAGAGTTCTGTCGACTGGTCACTGTGTAGATCCTGCTATGCTGCTGGTCAGAAAGAGTGCCCTCCCAGCGCCTCCATATTGGATATCCTCCACAGTTTCTTATTAAGTGATGGAGAAAACTGCACAGAGATAAAATGAGCTATGCACAAGTAGGAAAGAAGAAATAAAGAGAAGTGTAAGCAATCACAGGTAACTGTGGAGACAGTTCTGAGAAGATTGGGGACATTCCTGTGGCTGTCTAAACCTCAGCTAAAGGAAGGAGAGGACAAGAATGCATGAATACAGAGTAGACAGTGGATTACTAATGTCAACGCATCCAGTCATAGATCTAAGTGTTTGAGAGTGACCATGAAAGTCATCGAGAACAACATACATACATATATATTTAATTTCTCCAGGTCACAGTGTGATTTATGTGTGCTGAAAGGCTTGTGTTCAAGGCTGGTTTATTCTGTAAGGAAATGGATCAAGTTCTCCATCCAACATCCCTATTGCCAAGTTGCCTCATGGTTCTAAAATGCATTACCAAAATACAGAAATATTTATTCTACTATCTTTCATTTTCTCTGCAGGTGCCCTTGAGATTCATGAACATCCTGAGACACAGTCTTTATAAATCTGCCAAAGCCTAATAGACTCATTGTGATATATCAGACTTGCTTGATCATACATTGACAGACAATAATGAAATAGTGGTTATTCTGATACACTACACTAAATAAGTTTCATCTATCAGAAATTTACTATCAAATAGCTATAGGAGATCAAGTTAATATACCCATTCCACTGTTTAGGAACCTCAAGGCTTAATAGGTTAAGTAATAACCAATATCTAAATTCAAGTTTCCAAATCCAACATTAATTCCTTAAACTCATATGATTTGCTACCCCAAAATGCTGCTGTTAACTGACTGTGCACTATAAATGAAGAAAGTTTCTACTGTTCTTTAACTCGGGGAATGACAGAGTCATGGTGTTGCTTTGGCAGATCCTTACGATTCAAAGGCACTCTCCTGCACTGACATGTGTGCCTTGTTGCTTTTGCGTTGAGCAGGGAGTGCGGCCTGAATGACTAAGCTTGCTCTCAGCTGCCTATTAATTTCAAGAATCAGAGGTGCACTGGTGTGCACCCCTGGCTGCGTCTAGTGCTCCCAAGACACACCCATCCTCATGTCATGATAAGTCTGCTCTGTTGCCTTTCCTTGCGTAGAATTGATTAAGCTTCCCAGGCACTGTCTAATAAAATATATTACTTAGAACCTAAAGTAAAATTGCTCTGTTTTGCAGAATAAGGAGAGGCAGCTGAGTCTGAGCACTGATTTGCATATCCTTTCAGTGTTTGAAGGTTTATCTAGTATTTCTTTTATTTGAAAAACATGGAATATATTCTACTCTATCTCCTTTATGTCACCCTCAGATCAGATGGGCTGGCAACAGCAGCATAAATTTATAGCCACCTTTAGGACTTACCTGGTAGCTTTCTTGCATGCTTTTGATACCTTTCTGTTCCTTATCTCTATGTCTCTTTCCACTGATCCACATTTACACACTGTGAGGCATCACACTGCTTGTGTGACATAATTGCTTTCCTTGATAATATGCTGAACCTTTTTTGAAAGGTGCATAGCTTTTCTACATAGCTTTTCCAAGCTGAGTTTATCGGCCTGTCCTACACTCTGCCCACTGGTGCAGTTACACCTAGCACAATCACAAAGCAGGAAGTTATGCTTTAGGGCCGAGATTTGCAGAAGTCTAGGAAGGACATACAGGTGAGAAAAACCAGTGCTAGTATATTCACTCTGTTCAAGTTTGATATGAGGAGTTAGACCCAGTATATTTAGTAGACACTCAAAGGCAGGCAGGAAAGTCAGCAAGGTTCACGGTGGAAGCCTATTCAGAGGTTATGGCCCGATGAGGCCGTAATGGGGTGGGTAAGGAAGGAGGCCAGGCTTGTTGTGAACTGAGTTGAAGGAAACAACTGAGTTTAAGAATGCTTTGCTAAAAAAGATAATCAAGAGAGCAGACATAGGGTAAGATGATCAATCCTCGTTTAGAAAGACAGATGGGATGTGCATTGAACGTATGACAGGAGTCTACTGAAGGTATCTGAAAGACTCTAACTAGCAGTGTTTTCAAAGCAGATACAAAGACTCATAACCAAACCTTCGGCAGAGTGCATATGAAAGAAGGGGAATTAGTATGACGGGGAAAGGATAGGAGCTCCACAAGGACCAAATATATCTGGGCACAGGGTCTTTTCTGAGACTGACACTCAACCAAGGACCATCTATGGATATAACCTAGAACCTCTGCTCAGATGTAGCCTGTGGTAGCTCATTAACCAATTGGTTTCCCATAGTAAGGGGAACAAGGACTATCTCTAACAGGAACTCAATGGCTGGCTCTTTGACCTCCCCACACCCCAAGGGAGGAGCAGTCCTGTTAGGCCACAGAGGAGGACTTTGCAGCCAGTCCTGAAGATACCTGATAAAACAGGATCAGATGAATGGGGAGGAGGTCCCCCCCTATCAGTGGACTTGGAAAGGGGCACGGTGGAGATGAGGGAGGGAGGGTGAGACTGGGAGGGAATGAGGGAGCGGGATACAGCTGGGATACAGAGTTAATAAAATGTAACTGATAAGAAAAAAATAAAATTAAAAAAAAAAAAAAGAATGCTTTGCTAATTGACCAAAACCTGGCTGTTCAAGACTTGCTGTGGAGGTTGTGTGTGAGAAATCCATTTGCAGATTTGCAGCTTAAGTATACACATAGTCTTTCAACATGCTCCCTGCTTTCAGTGAACATAGCCCCCGCCAAGGGAGGCTGAACGATACAAGATACATCTCTGGGAGATATTTAATCCCAACAGTCCCTGAGGCGGTTCAATGGCTGAAAGACTTTGTTGCCAAGTTTGATGAGTTCAGTCCCTAGAACCACATGATAGAAGGAGAGACTGTGGCCGGTATGCGTGGGCTCACACATAGGAATGCATGCATACACACACACACACACACACACACACACACACACACTAAACAAACAAACAACGAATGAATGAATGAATGTCTTAAAATATTATCTTCAATACATGTGAGACATGCAGGACTGTGCTTATGATGGGATGGGAGCTTTGTGAAAAATAATCAAAGAAGGATGTAGGTTATGCCAGGGTTTAAAGGATTAGTGACATTTTGTCAAATAACTAGATCAGGAAATGGCTTTGTAGGAAGGAATGACAGCAGAAACAGCAGTGGGAAGCAGTGCTCCATATGAGGGAGCATGGCTGCTTAAGCTTTAGAGCTACAAAGCAGTGAACCAGAGCAGATTTTAATACTATGGCTGTACCCCAACCCCATGGATTCACACTGGCAAGGTTAAGAAATGCAATTCCTCTGAGAAATCAAAATAAAAAAAACAAATCTGACACCAAGAATTGTGTTGTTTACTTTGCTAAATTATACAACACGCCAACAGGAGGCTGAGCTCATGTTCTTGAATAAGGCCTCTCAGGATGTTCTGGGATCAAAAGTAGAGGAACAGTTAAGCCAAAGTCAATACAATGATGTTAGAGGAAACAATACTAAGGGTACAAAAGGTTGAGAATAGAAATATTGGAAACAGGAGTAAGTTCAGCATGTAAGACCAAGACAGACAAGTGAAGTCAGCCTGATTCATATGCAAAGCCAGTACTTGCCTATTTGGGGTTTTTAAAGGATAAGATATGAGCCTCTGTGTTCCTATTGGTCCACAGGTTAGAGATGCTAGAAGAGTTTATGTCAGGAGGAAATGAAATTACTTACTTACATATTTTCACATATATATATATATATATATATTATATGTACTACATATACCTGATACAAGATTTTACTCTGTATTAATTCTATGACAGAGGGTACTTGGTCTTATGAGTAAATCAGTAAAATAAACAATTACAAAAATGCATGGAAGTAAGAAAACAGAAAAAGAACCCTAGCCCTAAGGCTTATAACTTGGGAACAAAATGTGACTTCAAAACCAACAAAATTAGTTAACTCGGCATGTACCAAGATTTTCAACTCCATGGTACAGACAGCAGAAAGGCAAACTATTATGTTAAATATTAGAGGACTTGTAATCTAGAGTATGAGTCTGACATGTTTATGAACTCAAGGGTCATCTCTATTCTCTTGGATTCTCCAAGTTATATATTGCTTTTCAACAGAAACCACTTACCCCTGCCTTACCTAATAGGTTATTCAGAGGCTATGACACATGGAGATGTTCCAAAGAGGGAAAATCTAATGAAATAACCAAACAAATAAGTACAACAAAGCATGTAAGGACCTATGAAGAGCTTCATTTCTAAAGCCAGACTATTGTAGTCTGAGTCCTGAATGCACTAGAAGTATGTTGATTAACAAAAGGCTTGTTATAGAATCTTTTATGAAATGTCGGTGTCCACGAAGTTATTTGTCAGAGGCCATAAGCACTTATGCATTATTTCATTCATTGACCACTGACAGGATGCTGATGGTGGCTGAGCCATTTGAAATATCCTGTTGAGCTAATGAACACTTCCTCATTAGCTATGTGGATTTTTACGATTTGCCAGAATAGGATAAGCAATAAATGCTGAGCATTGTTATTATGTTGATTAGAAAAACTGCATGATTATGAACACTGCTGAATTGGACAACAATAGAGGATAAAATGGGTGGATCAGCAGCACAGTGCCTTGGAGAAGGGAGGTGACAGATTAAATGTCCTCTTCTCAGTTATTCTCCTTGAGAGAGGAAAAGTCAAAACAACCTGTAGGAGATGTGAAAGTCACAAGAGGGAAGATCTCAGGTTCTGCTTCATAAAACACCTGTGGAGTCCTGAGATGGAATGGAGAGAAGGAAAGGAGAGAAGAGGGACAGAGGAAACAGTAATTATGAGAGTGAGGACTTAGCTTATTACTTTAAATGTCCTCAGAGTCTCCCAGAACTTTGAGTTGAGTAAAAAAAATAATAAATAAGTAAATTAATTAATTAATTAACAAGCACATGAACATACATCTATATATACACCTGCTCTTGCCTCTTAAGTGTGAAATTTATAATTATTATTATTTCTATTTTTCCTGTAGTATACATATCCTGAGTGTGGTTCAAACTTGTCTGCAAAGAAAGTCAGAGAAATTATGTGAGACTGGAAAAGTAAATGATTATTAAGCTGTCGTTAATGTCACGCTACAGAGTTTTTACTTAACAGTGAGAACGGAAAGGTGCTGTAGCAATTAACCTTCCCCAGCCTCAGGAGGACCAGAACGTGGCTGGGTTGGGGATTCAATGCATTTGTCTAGTATTACCATAAGTCATTTGCCATATTTATATTTAACAAGAAAGAACAATAGTTGCTAGTAGTAAGTGTTTACTGTGCATTACTAATGATTTTTTCTAAGTGCTTAACTTTGGCTAGGTGGTCACACTGAGCCTTACTTTGTGTTTTCTTTTTTTATTTTTTTACTAAATTTTTATTTTTTATATTAACTAGAGTTTATTTACTTTGTTTCCCAGCTGTAGCCCCCTCCCTCATTCCTTCCCAATCCCACCCCCTCCCTCATCTCTTCCCTGCCCTTCTCTAAGTCCACTGATAGGGGAGGTCTTCCTCCCCTTCCATCTGACCCTAGCTTATCAGGTCTCACCAGGAATGGGAAACCTTCATGTTAAAGTTCCTATGAAAATACAATCATGGATAAGGAAAAATTAAAAAAAAAAGTCAAAAAAATGAAAGGTATAAGGTAGTACTTTACAAGGCTGGCCATAGCCTAGCAAGCTCACACAGCCAGAATCTTTTTTTTTTTTTTAAATTTTCTTTTTATCAGTTACATTTTATTAACCCTGTATCCCAGCCATGTCCCGAACCCTCATTCCCTCCCAGCCCCTCCCTCCCTCCCTCATCACCACTGTGCCCCTTTCCAAGTCCACTGATAGGGGGGGGCCTCCCCCCCCCTCATCTGATCCTGTTTTATCAGGTATCTTATTGAGTTCCTGTTAGAAATAGTCCTTGTTCCTCTCACTTTGGGAAACCAATTGAGCTACCACAGGCTACATCTGAGCAGAGGTTCTAGGTTATATCCATACATGGTCCTTGGTTGAATGTCAGTCTCAGAAAAGACCCTGTACCCTGATATATTTGGTCCTTGTGGAGCTCCTATCCTTTCCCCATCAGACTAACTCCCCTTCTTTCTTATGATTCCCTGTACTCTGCCAAAGGTTTGGTCATGAGTCTTTGCTTTGAAAACACTGCTAGTTAGAGTCTTTCAGAGTATCTTAAGTTAGATACTTAAGCCTTAAAGTCAGTCTTTGGAGACCTTGGACAAAAACATCAGATATGAAATAAGGAAGTGAGTTTAACTACTCACTCCCTCCTAATTTAGTTAGCCCCTAAAATCTTAACTTTTTTTTTTTACTTCTTGATATATTGTATGGCAGACACTGTTAATGCCTTCACTTAAGTTCTGAATCAATTGGAAAGTCAGCATCTTGGTTCTTCAGCTGACCTGTGTGCTCTATCCCTAGCAGGTGAGCCAGCAGCAGGCTCCACTGCCTGACTCTCCCTCCAGAGGAGGTCTTAGCATCCTGGATTGGAAGGTTTCATTTGAACCAGTGAGGCATACTTAGTGTCTTCCTTAGTAGATTTTTCATTGATATGTAAACTTGTCAGGTACACACAATTATGCATCAGGTAATCCTTGATTTAAGCACAGGAAATTTGCCAAGAACGTCTCTGACATGAACTCAGTGGCTGGCTCTTTGATCACCTCCTCTTGAGGCTCTTGAGGGGCACGGGCAGCCTTACCAGGCCACAGAAGAAGACAAGGCAGACAGTCCTGATGAGACCTGATAAGCTAGGGTCAGAGAGAAGAAGAGAAGGACCTCCCCTATCAGTGGACTGGGGGAGGGGTATGAGAAGAGAAGAGGGAGGGAAAGTGGGATTGGGAGGGGACAAGAAAGGTAGCTACAGCTGGGATACAAAGTGAATTAATTTTAATAAATTAAAAAAAAGTAATAAACCTAAATGTTCATATTGAAAGTCCAAGATTTTGAATTCTGTCTGAATCCAAGGAATTACAGAAACTCAGACATTTTGGTCCCTTATATTATAGATTTCTACTACCAACAGGGCTCATAAAACTATAAAATATATCATTTTAGAAAAAAAATCATTTATAATGTACATTATCTTTACTATTTGTATTTCAGGTTGAAAAACAAAAGCCCTCCTTTAACTATTTCCGTACTAAAAGTTGGTCCATATTGAAGATCATTGTTTATTTGGGATAAATAATGTAAGAAAACAGGACTAAGGCAAGTTTATTGAAATTATCATCAAATGCTTACCTATCACTCACCCAAATGTCAGGGATTTCGTGGAGGTTCTCCACCTACTTGTCCTCACAGTACTTAGGCACGTTGAGTCTGTGAAGAATCCTAAAGACCTAAATCAGAGCCTTTCTGCTTTTTTGTCAGCTCCAATCTTTAGTTAGTTTTTCAAAGAGGAACACAATTTTGTCCTTAAAATTGTCAAGCCACATTAAACCCACTTACTTATGTGTGGAATGCATACAAGGCCTGAAGCACTGTTCTACATCATTTCAAAACAGTATTGCAGGTGGCAATGTGTTTTTTTTTTTCCATGTGTTAAAAATGCAATAGATAATGATATCACCAGCTTCTTTATGGTATTGAATACAGAGTCCAAGGTCTTAGATCTATGTATTGTTACCTGAAAAAGAACCAATGTCATCTTTGAAATAAAGACCACTGTCACCATATCACAGCAGAGAAAGGAGCGATACACTATGTTATGGAAGAGGAAAGACTAATTGTATATGAGACAAAGGATCAAGAGACTTTTGAGCAGATAAGTGGAATCTTGAGTTACAAAAAAAAAATCATCAAAGCAAAATTTAATTCTGTACGTTTCTAGTAGAGATCACATTTAGCAATACTTTGGGGTAAAGTTATATGCAGTTGAATTAGTGTAAAATGGAAATCACGGTTCTGTTTCTGACAGCTGAAGTCATTGTTCTATTTCTAGAATATCTGTGAAATCATTAATGCCTTGATCTTTCTATGATATTTCATAATAGTCGCAATTAGTGCTGGTCTAGCTGCCCAAGGCACACAACTCAATGTCATCATTAACTCATACTTCTCATTTTCTTTGTTTTTCAATTGCCCCTAACTCTATGCCATATATAGCTCTAAAAACATTCAGGCTCCTACAAAGTTTCTCTTCATTTCCCTCTGTCTCAGAGCCAATAACATCCATAGGTAAGAAAGAGGTAGATTTATGCATGACATTCCCAAATCTTTAAACTGATTTTGGAGCTTTTATAGAGATTTGATGCTTCTGTTGGCTTTTTCATGATGGCTAAGGCCCTGAGATGATCTAGAGTCTAGAAGGTCCTGGTGCTTACTTCCCCCCTTATTTTATCTCCCATTAGCCTCCATCCTGGTCTGCATTGCTTGATCCTGTCGTCTTAATGAATTTCTGTAGATCACATTACCAGGCTTTTAATCTTAGTAGACCCTACTACACGCTTTTATTTTCTGTCAGACCAACTGTTCTTTCTCTCAAGGATACTTGGCCCTGTACGATCTGTGAACCTGTTTGATTCCTATATATCATGTGGATATTTAATATAATGCCACTGTTAATATTCTTGTATTCTTGAGAACAGCTCAGTCCCCAGGTTTTAGATTGATGTTTCTTTGATGAGCTAAATCATCCCAGCTAACTCATGCATCTCTGACAATTTCTCACTAACTTCTGGTCTACAAGATAAAATAAATAAATAAATAAATAAAAAGAAAAGAAAGAAAGAACAAAGGGTATCCATTATCACTTCCCCTCCCATACATATTTATTCATGAATATCCACTAAACATATTGCAAGTGAATGATCTCATCTACCCATTAAACAGTCACTCTACTGTGCCAGAGATAGGGTTATACCAACTCCTTCCCATTGACCAAGATCAGTATTGTCCCTATGTTGCCAGGAAATATTTGAGCCCAGTGACTCTGTAATGCCTTAGTGAAGACAACTCCATAAATCATACTGGCTACAGCTTTCCATCCAACACTACCTATTAATTTTATTGCTAATAATATCCCTGCTTATGTTAATCATAATTGTGTCCATTTCACTTCTTTGGTTAGAGAAATATTTCTGAAGCTAGATTCTTCTATCCAATAGCTCTGTATCCTGAACTTCAATGTAACTGTTCTGTGTCTTCTAACAAATAAATTGATTATAAAAAGAGAAACAGAAAGCTTTAAAAAGCTACGTATGAGAAGTTTAATTATTGTTTAAAATTCATTCAATAATTATTTTTTCAAGAAATTCAATTAATAAGTTATTATTGCGTACACATGGATGTCATGATGTATAATTTGTGGAAGAAATAAAAATATCCTGGTAACAAAATTATCATTATCTAAAATGTAATGCCTTTGGCAATAAATTCTGATTTATGCTAATTTGACAGGAACACAGCTTTAAATTAATCTTTAGATACTAATATTTTAACTCCTAGTACCACAGTACAATGCTATTAGAAATGATATTTAGGCATGAGCAATTTTGGGGGAAGTTTGTGACTTTATTTAGGAGATGACCTATATATTCATGAGGAGAGCATCTATCCAGAGAAGAGAAAATACCCATCCTCTATGTGTTTGTGTGTGTGTGTGTGTGTGTGTGTGTGTGTCCATCTCCCCACTACTACCTCCCTTCTTCCTCTTTTATAAGATGACACAGAAAAGATGTTGGCTCTCTGTAGGTCTATTAGTAGCTCATCACTGGAATATGAGTGGCCTGTACCTTGGTCTCCATCTTCATCACAAATATGAAAAATGTCTGCTGTTTAAGACCCCCAGTTGTGAACTGTTGTAGTAGCAACATGAGTAGAGCAAAACAACAGCCTTCAAAAGATTTAAACAATCCATGCTGACAATTCATTCACCTTTTGTGTATTGAAAATTAAGTATACCCTTTGCTTAAACTCACATTTCTGTTTATTATTTTCCTTCAAATGTCATAATTTATCATTGTCTAGAATCTGTGAAAAATGAAAGAATTGGGTGTATAAGTTAACTTAAAAAATGTTATCCACTGTTTTGGATTCTGTCCAAGAAGAACTAAGAGCAGATGATGCTGATGGTGTGCACATATTCCTGGCACTCACATGCCACATGCATGGCAGGAGCTGATTCAGAGCAAGTTCCTGTATCTTTCTCCACCAGGTGGTTCCTTTCCTTAGACATGTATTGAGCTTATTATAAGACAAGCCAGGATGCCAGAGTTTTATCCCTCGAGAGTAGTTCTCAATCAAGATGACTCAGGGTAGGAAGAGAATTAAATTCTTTGCCATTAAGGTGTGACCACCTCTTTAGACATCAGCAGTAGGACTGAGCTCTAGCTGCATGTGGTGAGAAGCTGCACAACAATGCAAAGGTTATTTATTTCTTTTTCTTCCCTTTCCCACCCCACTTTCCTGTAATTGGGTCACAGCCCATCAATATCCCAGATTGGTTTCTGGAAAAACCCAAATCTAAGAAGATACTAGTCACATCAGATGAAGAAGGCAACTATCAAGATTCTTTCTCCTAAATTTTGTTTCTTTTCTTTTTTTTAACTTTTTTTTATTAATTACACTTTATTCATTTTGTATCCCCCCATAAGCCCCTCCCTTCTCCCCTCCCGATCCCACTCTCCCGCTCCTTTCTGCATGCATGCCCCTCCCCAAGTCCACTGATAGGGGAGGTTCTCCTCTCCTTCTTTCTGATCTTATCTATCAATTCTCATCAAAAGTGGCTGCATTGTCCTCTTCTGTGGTCTGGTAAGGCTGCTCCCCCCTCAGGGGGAGGTGATCAAAGAGCAGGCCAATCAGATTATGTCAGA
>REGO01000068.1:6047248-6089072 GCA_010120015.1 Rhombomys opimus
CCACCAAGGACCATGTATGGATATAACCTAGAACCTCTGCTCAGATGTAGCCTGTGGTAGCTCAGTAACCAATTGGTTTCCCAAAGTGAGGGGAACAAGGACTATTTCTAACAGGAATTCAATGAAGATACCTGATAAAATTTTGTTTCTTTTCAACATAATTTCCTCCTTTTAATTGAAGGAAGGGGTGATTTGTGGAAGGGGAGAAGGGAGACAGGGAAAGAGATAAACAAGAGGAGGAGAGGGAATAGAGATCTAACATATAAGTATCCCCTCAAGATGTGATTTATCTGTCACGTTTATATTTTCAGTATTACCCCTACTAAGCAAACATTGAATGTGTGCTTAGAACACTGATGGCTCATTAAATCAGCAAGTCATAGGAAAGCATCCAGTTTTCTGTAGCCTCTGATACTCTCACCACAGTGTTAAGATAACATGAGTGTGTCACAGTAAAACATGGAGCATGTTCTCCCTAAAAAAATAGTTAAAGCTTTCCAAAGTAATTCACTTTGCAAACTCCCTACTCTGTAATTCATTCTTGCCTACCCTGGGTATGGCAAACAAAGATAAACAATGTCTCAACCGTCACCAGTAGGTGAAGGCTGAAAATGTCAGAGAAAGAAGGACTCTTGGCTCTGATACTTTGCCAGGATTTTCCTTCTCTTTGATGGCAATAGTGGCGGGGGGTCATGTAAACAGCTCTGCAGTGCACCTTGTTCAGATCCTGCTTGTCAAGGGAAATTATGGACAACACCTGTGACATCGTCTTTCCCCTCAAGCATCAGAATCATCTGATGACAAAGGTCGTGTCTTGTCTCTGTCAGTCAAACACAAATGTTGGCAGTGTTATGTGCTCCACAATAGTGGAAATAATATCTGCTCAAACTTTTGAGAGGATAGAGGAAGTTCTCACTGAGAATATGCTTTGTGGAGGACAGGCTTGGTTTCCGGCTTCTGTTTAGTCTGTTGCTGCTATGATGTCATAGAAAGCACTCAATTGTTGGAGCTTGGCGGTCCTGTGACAGAATATTGATTCTCTCATTTTCTGCCTACACCACTTTTGGCAAGCTACTTTATCTCTATACACCACTGTTTTCTCAATTATAAAAACTAATGTTGAACCAGCAGGATGGCTCAGCAGGTAAAGGTACCTGCTGATAAGCTTGACAATTTGATTTTGATCCCCAGATCCTACTTGGTGGAAAGATAAAACCAACTCTCAGAAGTTGTGTGCTGACCTGCACACGGGCTCTTATTCCTTACACATGAATGCAGACGCAGACTGAGGCACACACAAATCAACATACACACTCACACAAACACATACATACACACACACACTAAACGTAATTTACCAAACATATATTTTGCTAACATACAGCCAAAATTCTTGTACAAAATAACCTTGGGATGACACAGACCATTTAGAATAGGATAGATATTTGTGTGCTGTTGGGGTTACAGGAACACAGAGACTCTCGTCTGAATTATTTTCACATTAGTTTCAGTTGATCACTGAGAAGCTCCCACATGTCACCATTGCACTGGCAAGGAGAAATCAAAAACAGAAAATCATCCTTAGGTGTGAGAAACTTACAATTTACTTTGGTGGAGAAAAATAAAGTCTAGTGGACACATGTATGTAGTTTTCTGTCTCAACGTTTAACTATCATCTCTTAATTTATTAATAGAGGACTTAGACAGCATGCCCTGCTCATAATTATACAGATAAATAGAACCAGTAGGAGGCAGACAATTATTTTCATAAAAAATGAAAATTGAGAAGTCCTAAGATTTCATTTAGGAAGCTTGGGATCCAAGAGAGCTGAGGGCAGAAGTTATCATCTGGAGACCATGGTAGGATGGAGACCAGAAAGACCCAGTGTTTCAGTTGGAGTCCACAGGGAGGAGAAGACACATGGCTCAGCTCAAGTAGTCTCGGAGGAGGTATTTCTTCTTATATTTGCCTTTATAGTACTGGGTGGCTCCCACCCAAGTTAGGCAAGACCATCTACTTTACTAAATATATCGAATCAGCATGAATTCTCTGTAGAAAGACTTTAACTGACACCCTTGAAGCAGTGTTTAATCAAATATTTGGGATCTCTGAGACCTAGTAAAGTGACAAAATGAATTACCTTTTTTTTTTTTTTTTGCTTTACATTTAATTCAGTTCATTAAGCTTCTTTTCTCTGACTTCCATACTAAGCAAAGGCTATGCATCAAGTGTAAGGTACCAAACATAACATCACTGAGCCCTATCTTGAGCTTGTATATAAGGAAAGTTAATTATTGGAAAATAGTTAATCTATGTATATGTATATGTTTATATGAACATATGAACAAAGTAGTCCCAGCAGTAAAATATTACTCCTATTCACACATTATACCTAATCATGTCAATTATATCAGTGTTTTTATTTTGTCTTTCATACTTAAAGCAGGAACTACTATTACTCATACTGAAGACAACATATGTAAGATAAATGGTTGATCAGGGAGTTATAGACATAATGGGAAGTGGTCTATGTTATAATGGCTTCTGAGAAGAACTCACTAAGCTTAGGTTTGGTCTAGATTCTGTACGGTGTGAGAGAGACATTAGCAACAGTGGGGTAGAAAGTCACAGGTGTGACCGCTTATTCTGCAATATGTATCCTTTCTCTTAAATAAGAGATCTCTACATTTGACTGAAAACACACGGAAGACAACTATATTTCCTGGGATGTACTTGAAATAAGGAGAACAGGATCTTTTAAGTTCTGTAAAGTCACTTCATTGTAAATAATAATAATAATAACAGCAAGTGACAAATGAAATAACATTATATCAACAGTCCTTTTACTTCCTACCTAGTTTCTACTCTCTGTGTATCTGTCCACCCTGAAAAGGATCCCGTTAATCTACCTGTATCAGAAGTTTTCTGATACTGTGTAAAGTACATGTCACATGTTCTCACAGTCCCATCTGAATGGACCATTTGACAACCATAAACAGGAGCTCAATTTACTTACAGCTTATTTTAATTCGTTGTAAAATTTGCATATAACAAAATGCACATATGTCCATTTTTATACTTTTAAAGGTGCATGTTCTTCTGTAATCAAAATATCTCACAGACTGTTGCCATGACTGCAGCATGTTTTCCTGTGCCCTGATTCCAAAGTTGGGCAGTCATTATTTTGACATTTCCCCATCTCAGACTGCTCATTATGCTTTTGAAAAATGTGCAAATGATACACATAGGATGCATTCTTTTGAGTAAGCCATCTGCTGTGGTAGGGGAATTATCAGTGCTATTACTTATAATCTGTACTAGCAAGTTTTAGGTCAACTTGACACACAAACTAGAATAATCTAAAATGAGGGAACCTCAGTTGAGAAAATGTCTCCATAATATACAGCTGTTAGACATTTTCTTAATTAGAGATTGGTGGGGAAGATACAGCTCATTGTGGGTGGTACCATCCTTGGACTGGTGGTCCTAGATTCTACAAGAAATCAGGCTGAGCAAGCCAGGGGAAGCAAAACATAATCTTGGTTTAAAATTGTATTGATGAGCAGGGCTGCATTACAAAACTATTAAATTATTCTGCAATGTATCCACCCCTTTCCCTTTAATGGGTACTGTGGCTTTTTCTATGTTTTGACTATCAACTAAATCAGCCAAGTTTGTTCTTATTCAATCCTATTCTAACATGTTACCATTTCTGGAGGCAGGATTGTTAGACAATTGGATGGGTATGTGTTCAGTCATAAAAAAAAATTAGTTTTATTAAAGCCATTTGCTCTATTTTGCATTCAGCTATAATTTATGGGAGAATTCTAGTTTATCCTCAACTTCATCAGTATTTAGTGTACTCAGTCTTTTTAGTTGTAGATAATATGAGATGCATTCTAGTTTCTCATTATGATGACTAATGATCTCATCTGCTTTTTCATATACTTACTGACCATTTAGATCTTATTCTGTAAAGTGATTTCTAAATTGTTTATACACCTTTTACATAGTTGCATACCTTTCTTTATTCAGTTTTAAGAGATTTTCCAGGTTCTCTCTTGTTGTATAGGTGCCTGATGTCCAGTCCTTTGTTAGATGTGCACTTTATAATCATTTTTTGTATCTTTTGAAGCAGAAGTTTTAAGTTTTATGGAAATGTATCATTTTTTTTCTTTGTATGCTTGTTGCTTCTTGATTTGGACTGAGAAATGTTTGAATTTCAAATACTTGCAACCCAAAGGGAGACTGATGGCATCATAGATATAAGTCTTCTGAAAGGCCAGTGGGCAGTCAGGAGGCAAGACAGTAAGTTTTGCAGAGAAGGGCTGGTCTCCATAGACGTGGTTGATGGTATGATTACTGCTTTGCTCCAGACCTTCTGAGAATTCCTACTGTATTTCATGAATAGATCATAATTTTGTAGATTCTGGGTAAGGGAGAGAATGTAAGTTTAGAGAATTTAATAACTTTGCTTAAATATAAAATGGAGAATCAGCGATTACAACCAACAAACTTCAATGTACTGTCTCTAGCAAAAATAGCTTTACTATACTGGCTCACATAATCTTACTAAAGTACTGATAGAAAGGGAGTTAGGATACAAATTATAAATAGTGTTTTCATATATCAGATTCGATTGAGCTTAATTTGGAACAGGATCACAGACACATATACACAAAACATACACATACAACAACAACAAAAAATAACAGCAACAAAACACCATTTAGTATATAGAGACAGGCAGTGTATACCAAGAAAAATTGGCCCACAGGCTAAGTTTGTCTCAACACCTGGGTTTACAAGTACTTCTTTTTAGAACATAGACACTTCCTTATTACTCTTTCTTAAACGCTTGCTATAAGTATATTTTGTCTCAGACAGTAAAGCCAAGAAATACAGAGTAATTATTATCTGTACGTTTACTGAACAGTTTGCTAATAGTCCATATATATTCTTTTTAAAGTTTCATGTACATCAATAGAACAGAAAGTTGTATATCCATTTTATATATGACGAATCTCAAGCTTGTAAACTTAGATGACCCTTTCAAGATGGGAACAGGGAGAGTCTGAACAATGTTTTGCAGCCACATTTAAGCTGGTTACTTCTTGAAACAGTGTGACATTATTGGTTCATGAGAAGAAAGAATGAATCATCTCAACTGAGATCACTTTATGATGATGAGAGTATTATCTGGTGAATTTATTTTGATTTCTACTTTAGTTTTGAAAGTCTCAGCACTGCTAATATGCAATATGATAACTACTAAAATGGGCTATAGACCAGAGAGGCTAATTAATAAAACATTTTATTCTGAGAAAAAAAAAACTAACAAATAATCAAGCAATCTTCTTTTTAAATTGGTTTTAATATGCAGTTTTTTAATTAAAGTTTTTTTTCATCATGTTTTGTTTGATGTTAGTAAAAAATTTTAAATTTTGACAAACATATTGGGCATTACAAACTGATTACTTAAGGGCACTTGATAGAAAAAAACACTTGATTTATTCATTTTTTTTCATTTATTTAATCATTCAATGGATAGTTTTTGAGAACCTACTAAATATGGGAAAAACAGAGATGAACAAGAAAAATATTCTACATTGTAGTGGTCCAGGATTCCCTTAGTAAAGGGTTATATAACAAATATTAAGCAAGCAAAGAGGCAAAATAAAAGGCAATAAAATTACATAAGATATGGTGGGAGAATTGAATTATATTTTCTTTAGCAGTCACAGAAGGCCATAAAGCTTAGAGATTCAGTGGAAATGTGCCAAACCCCGTGTTGCTTATTTAATGCATGAATACAATGGGAGAGTTAGAGATGATTATTTACCTATACTTGGCAATCAGACTGCTTGGGTCTTGGGAAGTACGTGGGGTATTTATGTGAGGAAAGCTGGTGAGATGCCTCAGCTGGTGAAGAAGCTTCCCACACAAGCCTAACTACCTGAGTTCAATTTCCAGAACCCACAGAGGACAATCTCCCAAAGGGTTTTTTCTTTCCTCCACATATGCCTCCCCCCAGTACCCACACATCCTGTGAGCATACACACAGAGTAATAGCTCATTAAAAAAAATTGTAAATTAGAAAGTAGACAAGCATGGTGGCAATATCAGTATCACTATAGGGTGGGAAGGAGGCCATAAAGAAAAGGCTTGTGATTTGAGAGAGTTGAAAGAAGGGACACCATTGAGGACCATGTCTTTGAATTATGCAGAATCAAGATAATATGTGTGATCTGAAATTAGGATAAATGGTGGGAATCACATGAAGAGATCATAACACTAGGAGATCATTCAGTGGATAAAGTGTTGTTACACAAGAGTGAGGAACAGCGTTTTGGACTTAACAACAACATAAAAATGCAAGCAGCTACACTGGTCCAACTGTAATCCTCGTGCTCAGGACACTGAGACAGGGAACCCTCCAGAGCATGCTCAGGAGCTAAAGTAGCCCAATTAACCAGTTCTGATTTCTGTGAAAGACCCTGCCTCATAAATAAAGAGGCCAGCCACTGGAGAAATACACACAGTATCAGTCTCTGGACTCTACATGCACAGATGCACAACTTGATGCCCTCTTTTTCCCAACAGAGTTGCATGCACACGCATGAGAACACGCATGGCAAACATGCACGTTCTACATAAACCACTGAGAATTTTGGGTAGCCTGCGGGCTGTTTTACACGATTACACACTTTGGTCAAGCACAGAGACCTACACGTACCCTCCTGTGCCCAAGCTGGCATTCTTGAGGAAATCTAAAGCTTTACCTGTTCCCTGACCTAGCAATTCTTTTTCTAGGCAGTGATGTCAAAGAAAGGCTTGTGCACAGTTAAAGAAGATGTATACAAGGTTATTGATTTAACTTTCTTTAGAGTTTTATGAATTTAAAAATAACTTGGGTTGTTGTCTATCCATGGAATTATTAATGGTAAATTACAAGAAGTAAAACATAGCAATTAGAAGCCACACACAGTAATAAATAGGGAGATGATGGTGTAGTACTTTTATAAAAAGACAATAAAAGAAATCAGAATGACATTTATATGCAATTTACTTTTCAAGTAAATTGAAAATTTCAGTTACTTTTTCAAGTAACTGCACATGTACATGGAATAACAGTTTCTTGTAACACAACATATTTTCTCCAAAAATACTTGCACTGTGCTAAATCAAGGAATAAAAACAACACTGATTCTGAGGAAGACTGGTTTGAAGCACAGAACTCACAAATTCCAGCAGTTGTACTTAAAGACCAAAGTCTGATTTTTAAAACACAACAGTTATGTACATGTTAAGTAGTTTTAAGAAAGTATGTATTGTAGTGTGTACATATCACAGATTTTCCCTTGAATGAGACTATGCAGATTTTCATAAGAATGGACATAAGAAACATTGCAGCATGTATTATTATAAGATATGGGTACAGGGCAAGTCTGACACCAATCAGAAAGTTGTAATGACAGCTGCAGATGTATGTGGATGATAATACATACACAGTGAAACATGGAAACTTGTAAAAGGTTGGGAGTGTGTGTGTGTGTGTGTGTGTGTGTGTGTGTGTGTGTGTGCTTTACAGTGGGTGATTTCATATATTTATGTAATGCTCATCCTGAACAGGACTACACATAATATAAAATTTATATTATGCTTCTCAGTTGTCTGTGTCAGTGACATTGGAAGAGATTCATGAGCAGAGAACAAGCATGATGGCAGAGCTGACTTATGCACATATGCATGTAAGCAGGTAGAAACGAGGCATTGCAGAAATGGAAAGTAGAGACATGGAAAAATTCAATGAAGTAGCTTTTATAAGCCAATAACAGTAACTGGTCATGTTTGCAAACAGAGAAGTGTCAAGAACCAATACCTAGTATTTAGATTAAAAGTGGGGGACAGGGTAAATATTTCAGAGAAGAGTTCACAAGAAACTCTCAGGTACCTAACATTTAGTTGTGTTTGTAGTGGGAGCTGACAAATGAGTTTACAGAAAATGAGAAGCAGGTTCCAGAGCATCTGAAGTGGAGGTTTCGTCTGTGAAGAATTACGCTAGAGACAGAGAACAGAGTGTAGAGCTGGGAGCCAAGCACCAGGCATGCACGGAACCAGAGCCATCAGCCGAAGGACTGGAAGGAAGACTAAGCTGACACAAGTGGCAATTGTTAACAAACAAGGAAGCTGATCTTTAGGTCCGGTAAGGAAGCCTGTCTGAGGAAGCTCACTCATGTTCTAAGCAGTTGTAGCCATATATACTTTTTGACAAACAGCTCACTAAAAAGAGCAAACAGGTCATGTAGCCCCAAATCATCAATACTGGGATGATTCAGAGAATACCTCATAATTTAGTGACTGCAACTCAGCTTGATCACAGAGCACAGAGAGATGTCAGAAAGAAACAAACTGTAAAATGGAGATGTGGGACCATAGTCTGCAGGGGAAACAGAGATTGTGAATGCAAGGACAAAAAAGAAGCAGCAAACTCTGGATGCTAATGAACAACACAAAGGCTAATAGTAAAAAGAAAAAAGGATAATGAGTCATATTCATTCTCCATGAATATTCATGGAGAAATATGACTTAATATATATGGCTTCTGGAGATGGACAGATACTAGGGTGAGCCAACAAGCTGATAACTATCCCTTGGATTAATGTGAACTAGACCATAATATAGAATTACATAACCTAAAAAAATGCATTTTTGCTAAAGGCTGGATAGAAACCCTTTATAAAAAAAATTGAGTAAGAATACAAAAATATAGAGAGTAAATATACAAGATAGAGAGTAAGAATGGGGGAAGAAAAGCACTTACTATGGACAACAAAATGGAATATGCAGACTAAATCCTTACCTACTAGGGGCAGGAAAGATGGTTCAATAACTGAAGTGCTTCCTGTGTAAGCAGGAAGAGCTGAGATTCACAAGTCAAAACCCAGGCCTCATGAAAAACCAGGCACGGTGGCATGCATCTGTAATACTCTCTTTGGAGAGGTGCCAACTACCTGGCCCACTGGCTAGTCAATTCATAAGATCCAGGCCAATGAATAGACCCTTTCCCAATCAGGTGGAGAACCACCGGGGAATACAAGTGATAAATGCCTCTGACTTCTGCACATATACCAGGAGGACAAATCCACAACCAAACAAAAAACTGACACCCAAAGTGTATGGGACACTTTTACAGAGTCCATTAACTAGCATTTGACCTTTCTGCATTTCAGTTGGTGGGGGTGAGAAAACAGAAGAGGTGTGGGGGGTGGGAGGATGAAAGGGAGGAGGAGGGTAGAGAGAAGGGGAAACATTTGAAAACTAAATTGTACCTTACATGGCCTTTGGTCAAATTTCATTTTAGTAAACCTTGTTTTCATTTTTAGTATTTTAATGTTTTCTGAATTAGACAAATCAACTCTATTTTTTTCCCCACTCCATTCATCAAATTACTTGGCTTTTAAGAAGTCCACTTAAGTTATGGAAAATGGTGGCAAGGGGGGTCATCCCTGTTCTGCGCATCTGATTCCTCCTTCCTTTATATAGTCAAGCCCGATGAGGCTGATTTGGACTTGACTGACAGAGTGGTCCCCTTTCTTATTGATGCTCTCTCTGCATGAGCAAGGGACATGTCGGGGAAGAAGCTGCTGTCTACAAAACTGCGTTTGGACAGGAAAAGATCATTTACATGTTCTCTTTAGAAAATGGCGCTTCCGGAGATCATGGGGTGCTTCAGATAAACTCAGAAGCAAAGTACCAATAGGCTATCTCAGGGTCATGGTAGCATAGTCACGCAGGCAATTCTACTGCTCTGCCCGCATCTTATTCTGTCCTTGTCAGTGCCTCTGTGTCCTTCAGCTTGAGCCCGAGGCCATGAAAAGAAGTACATTTTTTTTTTTTATTGCCATGCATTCTCAGTACTGTAGAGCAATATGGTATAGGTAAGTCTTTTGAGTGTCTACCCGCCTTTAACAACCTCAGTATCAAGGACTCTCATCAACAACACCATAGACCTCCCCTGGAAGAGCAGCTGGGTACCAGACAAAAAGTCAGAGGCCCAAGGCATACAGGATTTCTTTACAGTCACATACCTAGTGTCTTGTCTGGCCTTTCTTCAACTCCAACTCAAAGATTATTTTTTCCAATGAATTCTGAGAGGTAGGTGCCTCTTTTCAGAATAAGAACGTTCCTTTAGTTTCAAATACAAGTTCTGTTAGTTGTTGTTTGTATAGCTCTAGTTAAGTTTTTTGGAGTCCCTGCATTTCAGTTTCCTCATCTATAAAGTGAGGCTAAAGATGGATGGCCATTTTAGTCCGCTAGGGATGATACAAAGGTTAAACTGATTTTTATAAAGTATTTAGCATAGCAGTTTGGATATGGCAATTTGTTTATAAGCACTTGTAAAATTAAATTATAAATGCCGCCTTTGAAGACAAATGGACATTGACCAGCCTTGTGGTTCCAAGTCTGATGTCATTTTCAGATACTTTTCCTGAGGTATGCAACATGTTTTTTTTTTTTTGGGGGGGGGGGGGGGGAGGCAAACTGAAAAGATGCCTAAGAACACGCTTCATGAGTGAAGGACGTTTGCTGTTTATCTATTTCCTATTTTGTTTCTAGCACCCTGCAATTCATGATTAACTAATCTTTATCAGTTAAGCCTGCTGTTTACATTTAAGATTCACTTTCAGAAAGCAGAGGGAGTAGGAATGAGGCAACCTCCTGATGTGTTTAATCTTTGACTTCTTATAAAAAGCCAAGGATGTTTCTTCTCAGCCAAACCCCTGCTCTATCATAAGCAAATCATCTAGCCAAAACCAGAGAAGCCAGAGACCCATTCCTTTTGCTACCTGTGGTGATTTCAAATTAGACATGATCAAGGTCAACTAAGAGGCTTACACAACATTTCCCGGGACCAGCAAGGTAGAACTGAGGAGTTGGAAGAAGTCCAGGTTATTTGGAGGTAACTTGGGGCAAAAAGATCCGGAGAGCTGCATGGCTCTGCTAATTTCCCCAAGGGGAACCCCTGGCAAGTATTACGCCACAGGCAAGACCAAAGAGCTAAGGCAATTTGGCATAGCTCAACTGCATAGTCAAGAAAACATGTGCTTAGCAGGAGATAAACTCACTGCCAGGACCATCCACACTGGGAAACATAATGGAAATTTACAGGAAGCAACTTCATGTGGAACTGTTCTTCGTGGAAATGCAGGAGAGAAATCTTTAGAGGAGAAAGAAAAAATCTTTCTTGTAGCAATAATTTTAAAAGCCGAGCATAGAACTTTGCACTGATAGATAAGAAATATGGGCGCACACTCAAATGTAAGTATATGTATTTTAGTTTATAGAAAACTGGGTTTTTTTTATGTTATAGAACTCACACAAAGGCAAGTTGTTTTGTTCAGTGATGGGTGCACTTCTTCCCATCTCCTCTCACTGGTTTATTCGATCTGTAAAATAAAACATGGATATCACCCCATTTGGATAGCAAAATATTCCATTAATATTGTGTACAGAACATGGACTTTGAAGTGATACAGACTTACATTTACATTCTGACTCCTTTAGTCATTTTTTGTGTGACCCAAGACAAGTAAATTAGTATCTGGCAATACTAATTTAGGTTTTAAGCTATAATCACCATGGAATAATTAAAACATTTACATTTCAGAGAAATTGAGAGATCTAAATGAGAAAGCATTGCTCAACTCAACTGTCATTGCCTCTGACTTCCAATAAATGTCTGTTCCTTTTGTAATCTATGGTAGAGAAGATTCAGTGTGTTCTTGGTTAAGAGAACCTAGAGAGAGAGCTTTTGTAGTCAGAGTATACATTGTGTTTCCTTGTCAGTTGGACAGTGACAGCAGACTACCAGGAATGATGGCTTCTTTAAGGACATAGTTGCTACCAGAGATACTTTACATTTTGAAGAAGAATTTTCACATAGTCAAAATTTGCACAAATAATTATTTAGGAAAAATAAAGTAGCAAGCCTGTGTCCTCTATTTAAAAAAAAAAAAAAAAAAGGTACTGTTTAGCCAGGCACTGGGGGGCATGCCTGTAATCCCAGTATTAGAAGAGGCAGAGACAGGCAGTTCTCTGTGAGTTTGAGGCCAGCCTGGTCTACAAGGCGAGTCTATGCCAGCCAAGGCTACACAGAGAAACCCAGTCTCAAAAAGCAGTAGTGGGTACATCTTGTGGGCAGTCCAGTATTGTGAAGCACAGAGTTCACAACTAGGTCTGGCAATTGATGACGTTGGAACATTAGCAGTCTGCGTGTCACCTTCTGTCACTCTTACAGCTGACAGACCATGAGGAAGCTTCCGGCTCAATTCCAGCTATGGAACAGTAAAAGGAAAATCATTTAAAACTCAGGAGGAAAAAGAAGGCCATGTAGAAGTTACTATTTTATAGGGTAACGAAATATAATTCAAATCAAAGAGCTTAAGAGGAGTTACCGTGGATGGATGGAAATGCTACTTTCAGAAACTATGGATATTTAACTGAAAACCACCGTGCCAGATGTGGAGTATATTCCTATGGGTTCTTGACCAAAGAATTCTCAGTGTAGTCAATAGAAGGTCTATTGTTTTCGGTAGCGTAACAGAGCTAGCTGGCAAGACTGTACTCTTAAGGACCCTGCAGACTTTGAAAAATATTTCATAAGAACCAGAACTGTTCTCCTCAATACAGTCAGAATGCAGCACAGGGGAGGCAGGAGCTTGCCCAGGTTCACTCCACTGAATGATCAACAAAGACTCAGACTTCTGATTACCCGTGAGCCAGATCTTTGTTGCTCTCGTCTTGTCGGGGTCCTCTTCCACTAATAAATACATGTATTGTTTACTTATGATGGTTGCATATGTTGTTTAAATGTCTCATTTATGAACATAGAGTCTGATAACCTGAGGCTGAAGCTATCAATGCATAAGGAGAAAAATTTATATGACTGTGGAGTCTCTTTAGAAAAAAAATACATGCAATGAATAAAAAGCACATACTTGTATACAATTAAATTCCTTTGACTTTTTCTATCTTGTTATTTTCATTTGTTCTGTTTTCCTCCACAGAGAAGTACAGGGAATTAAAACATAAAACAAACAATACCTTGTTTTGACCAATGCAACTGTGGCATATTTATTGTAATGGCAACCAACTGCATTATGATTAGAACTGAGGCCAGTTCCACAGCAGAGAACGCAAGCCTGGTACTATAAGCATTGGCAAAAGTTAGGGAGGTCATAAGGCATAAGGAGTAGTGTAGTATTGAATTTTGCTCAGTGGATGAATAGTCAAATTGCATTCTAGACATTTATGTTTATACCCATAGACTAGTCATGCTCTCAGCTGTGGTCAGAAAAACTATTTTCCTGCAAAGAGTTAAGGTTAGTACAGAATTTCATAGCTGATCAAGGCAATCACTGAATACCCATCCATAAAAGGGACATCTATAATGCCTCCTCCATGGCCCATGGGACATCAAAGAAGAGGTGACAAAAAGATTTTAAGAGGGGTTGTCTCTGACATGGACTCGGTGGCCAGCTTTAGGATCACCTCCCCCTGGCAAGGTGGCTTAACTAGGCCACAGAGAAAGATGATCCATATAGTCCTGATGAGACCTGATAGGCTAGGGTCAGATAGTCGGGGAGGAGGACCTCCCCTATCAGTGGGCTAGGGGACAAGCATGAGGAGGAGGTTGGCGAAGGATGGTGGAACCAGTAGATGAGGGAGGGGGCTACAGCTGGGATTCAAATTTAATAAATTGTAATAAATGATAATAATAAAGAAAAATTTAAAAAAAAAGAAAAAAAGAGTTTGAAGATAAAGGTGATGTCCTAAACAAAGCAAAGTTGTGATCTTCTGCACAGAACCTGTGAATGGGTGCACACACACACACACACACTCACACACACACACAACACATGAAAGTAGGAGAGGCCTACTTTCTTTTTTTAAATTTTTTATTTAACTTTTATTAATTACACTTTATTCATTTTGTAGCCCCCCATAAGCCCCTCCATCCTCCCCTCCCCCTTTCTCCCCTACCCCAAGTCCACTGATGGGGAGGTCCTCCTCTCCTTCTTTCTGATCTTAGTCTATCAGTTCTCATCAGAAGTGGCTGCATTGTCAGGGTTCTAGGTTATCTCCATGGATAGTCCTTGTTTGGAGTATGAGTCTCTGGGAAGTTCCTTGTGTTCAAATTTTCTTGTTCTGTTGCTCTCCTTGTGGAGTTCCTGTCCTCTCCAGCTCTTACTATTTCCCACTTCTTACATAAAATTCCATTCACTCTGACCGTCAGTTGGCCATCACGCTCAGCATCTGCTTTGACAGTCTGCGCGGCAGAGGCTTTCAGAGGCCCTCTGTGGCAGGTTCCAAGGTTGTTTCCTGTTTTCTTCTTCTGGCTTTCAGAGGCCCTCTGTAGCAGGTTCCTAGGTTGTTTCCTGTTTTCTTGGACTCTAACTAAAATGTTCAATCCCCATCCTGAAAGGCAAAGAGGATGGACATCAGAAGAAAAAGAGGCCTACTTTCAAAGAAAGGAATCAGGAGGAATGGGTTAGGTAATAATGGGTAGTGAGGGCTTAAAATTATCAGAAAAAGTTGTAATGATGCTTGAAACTCAAAGAAATTTAAAAATTAATTTGAAAAATATTTTCCAGTTCTAAAATCTTTCGGATGAAGTAACCGCTGAGCTAAAGCCGGTCCCAGTTCTAAAATCTTAAAACCCCGTGTGGCTATAACTGTAATGGCAAAGCCTCATAAATGCTCAGAGATGTCTGTTTTCACCTTGGTGAGTACTATTAGGCATGTGTGCGGAGGAAGAGCTGTTTGTTTCACTAGAACTCCTATGGCTCTGGGTTGAAGCTTAGACTAAAATATGATGTAAAGAACTGACTGGTCTTCCTTAACTGCACTACCTAAAAATAGGAAGGAGTTTCCTCATTTTAAATACAATTCAGTTTGTTTTCAAAAAGACAGACTAAATGATGTTAGATCTTTTCTGTATAAATGCACCTCAAATAAATGGAGTGACCTATTGATCCAGATTAAATGATTTTAATTGAATGATTAAAAATGTCTCTTTCTCTCTCTTCCATTTTCAAATGGGCACAGATGTGTAGAGCTGAAAGCAGCCGCTTTCTTCCTCACCTCAGCTGATACTTAACAACTGTGCCTCTGATTTTGATTCTACTGCAGCCAACATG
This sequence comes from Rhombomys opimus, assembly GCA_010120015.1. NCBI lineage: Eukaryota > Metazoa > Chordata > Mammalia > Rodentia > Muridae > Rhombomys > Rhombomys opimus. The sequence goes on from REGO01000068.1 coordinate 6,062,453, forward strand.
GAGAAAGTAGAGTAGATGGATCATCAAGTGCACAGGCAACAAGCCTCTGAGAAACAAAGTATATTTGGATTCACATAAGAGAGGGCACAAAGAGGTTGTTTCAAATTTTTTAAAGGTGTGTGTGTGTGTGTGTGCACGCACCTTGTTGTGTAGGTGCCCAAGGATGATGAAAGAGGGCATCGGATTTCCCTGGAGCTGGAGTTTCGAGTGGTTTTGATCCACCCAACATGGGTGTAGGGAACTGAACTTGAGTCCTCTGGAAGAGTAGCAAGTGCTCATAACCCCCGAAGTATTTCTTTAGTTCCCCAAAGAGAGTTTAATAGACTAGAGAGAGACAATTTCTAACGGGATGGGGATGAGAAGATTCTGTCTATTGATATGAGAAACCACACACATTGGTCCAGTGTCGCAGCAATATGGGTTAGTGATTGCAAAGGTAAAACTTCTTAGGATTTTAAAATTATTGCACTAAAGGATGAGGAGCAGGCTTGGGGGGTAAAGTGCCTATACCCGCGAATGAGGACCTGCGCGCAAATCCCCAGAATGCATGTAACCTTTGAGTGATAATAAGATGTATCTGTAACCTCAGTATTGGTGTATGGAAGAAGTAGAAAGATTTCCAGAGCTAGCAAGTCTAGCCAAATCAGGGAACTACAGTTCAATGAGGAGACTGTGTCTCAAAAGGTGAAAGGGAGAGCAGTAGGTTGCCTAAGACACAGAACGCGTTTGACCTCTCCCTTCTACAAATCAGTGTGCTCACACACACACACACACACACACACACACAAATTTATATATCACACACATAAAATTATGATAGCTATGTTAATTATGGCAATGGAAGCCATAACTTATTGACTACTTTATATGCACCATATGCTGTAGCAGATAGCCTATCATTGACACATACACCATCTCCATGGATTATGCTGAAAGTTCATTTAAGAAAATGACTGGTAGGACTCGGAAGATGCTAACTGATGTTATGAGGAATGAAAATGGATAATGAAGTGGGGTCCCTCATTCCGTGTCAATCAAACATGGTTGAGCTACGTTGTAAATATGTGACCAGGAAAAAAAAGGGGCCTTACAAAGCTGTGTTCTGAGGATTATCTGGGAAGAACGAAGATAGTAATTTAAGTTAGCGGCAAGGAGGGTGATCGACTGTCTTTAGACACTGAAATAGCGGCCAGGTGTACACATTGCGTTTCTTATCGGGACAATGAAGAGAAACTGAGTGTGAAGTGGGAGGAAAAGATGATAGATTTTGGATAAACCGAGGAAAATCTAATAGAGAACTTTGTCCTGATGTCGGAGAATCGCTACGGAGTGAGATAGCTGTTACCTGTGTGCTGAGCGTGCTCACTGATGAAGAGGGTGGGCTGGGCTAGAGCTGACTGAGGAATCTGAGGTACAGTGAGATAGATATTTCAAGTTCAGTTTCAAGAGGATGATTGCATTTATCTCTAATTGCGTATAATCCTTTAGTGTTTGCAGCCAGAAAGCTTCCATTATTCAGCAAAAAGTACATTTTAAAATCTCTGCCAGAAACGGTATAACTATAGTACAGTACAGGGTAATACAGCCATGATGTTTATGCCAGTGAGTACTGCTTTCACGCCTTTTGACTTACTTCTTGTAATTATCCTAACATATAGGGACATCTGTTTCATATATATATACACACATATGCATACATCATATGTTTTTCCTATTGGTATATGATAAAACTAATGTAGGGTGAAGTTAAATGGCATGCCCGTTAACAATTTTCTTAAATAACAGTATAAATGATTAGTAATTTCCAACATAGAGGAAAATTATACCCCATGTTATTTTTTGTCCCTAATTTTGCTTTAAAGAATATACAAGAAAGTCTAAGTGCACAGCATTCTGGCTGTGTCTGGAGACTCTTCCATCAGCTTCATGCGTTACTTTTTTACTTTTATTTTTGAGACTGAAATATTATCACATAATTTTCTTTCACTTTCCTTTATCCAAACCCTCCCACTTAACCCTCCTTGCTCTCTTTAAAATTCATGCTTTCTTTTTCAATTAGTTGTTTTTATAAGCATATATATTCCTAAATATAACCTGATCAGTCTGTATAACTGCTAGTATGTATGTTTTTAGGGGGATATTGGATATTGATGGCTGTATTATCCAATAGGGTTATTGGATAATAAGTTGGTGTGTCCTTCCGTGAGGAAAATGATTTCTTCCACTTTCGGCATCCATTAATTGCCCATAGTTACTTGTGTAGGGTTGAAGCTAACTACTCTATAACATCTTAAAGAAAAAATAGAATAGCTTATCAATCATGTTCTGCTTTGAATCTTCAAATCCAGGTATACTTATTGTAAAATACTTGAAACATAAAGAAACATACTTTGTTAAATAGTGAAAAGTACACTAATGTTCACAACTTCACCACCAGTAAACTTTTTAAAATGTCACTATGAAACTATGAATAATCCTATAGTGAGTTATGAAATATGAATGAATATATATGTAAATTTTAAGGTTAAATAAGACCAGAAACTCAGTGCCAAGAATTAAAATGTTAGTGTGTTCTAATAGCACTAAACATTACTCTAAAGCAGAAGACTTCTTGCTAATTTAGCCTAAAGAGGTGTCAAGAGGATATTAAAAATCTATTTTTATTGGCAGACTGATAGGTTGATTTTCTGGAATTACTGAGACTTGTGTTAAAGTGTGCAGAAGCTGTTGATCCTTGGTTATGCAGTCCTGCAGAGAGACGAGAAATAGCCCTTGGCAAGTTTCTCAGCACGTTCGTGCTACCAGATCTGGCTCCAGTGCACCAGAACCCTATGCACTTCTCTGTAACGAAGGTGGCCTCATTCTTTCCCCTTAACTTCACCCCAGCATCAGGACCTGGTTGGCCCTCCTGGTTTCTTTCTTTTGGAATGCTGTCTCTAGATGTTCTCTTTGGTCTCAGACTTCACATCACTCTTCACGATGTTCTTTGCAGAATTGTTTATTCCAGGGACCCTACCTGTCTTTGCCTGCTCTCTTCTGTCAGGGTACTCTTACTCAACAGTGTATTTCTGTAGCCCAATTCCCCTTTTCTTTCTTTCCATTTTTCTCCAGTCTCCTTCCAAGATATATTGTTCCCTGGTGTTTTCCTCCCCATTGTTAAGTGTGAGAAGGTCTGAGGTCTTGCTCTTGTTAACAGTAACTTACAATAATGCCTGGAGTATAGTAAGCACCTGCCATGTGTTTATCCTGGGCGAATTCTTCACAAGACATTCTTGAAAAGAGTTTATTTTATTTTGAGTGAATTTGAGACCAGAGGAGAATTCTAAGTTGTTTTCTAATCTTTTCCTATGATTGATTTAAGAGAGGTACTTTAAGAGACCTGAAATTAACAAAATATTTAATTTTCTTTTTGACATTAGAACTTTTTCAGAGCAGGAAGATCTAGAAGGTAAGAAGGAATAACTGAAAGGAAAATGTAGACTGGCATTTCAATAGGATCAAACAGAAAATGATCATATGAGGTAAAGTTAAATGGGATTTCAAAGGTGAAAAGTGTCTGAGATCTGTAAGCGTACATACCTGTAAATCCTGAAACTAATGAAGTAAAAGCAGCAGAATCAGTAATTCAAGGCAAGCATCAACCACATAGTGAGATTGGATTCAGCCTATTAGGACCCTGTCTCAATAAAAAACAGAGGATATAGTTGTCACTATAAAGATATATAAAGATATAGTGACAACTAAAAGATAAATCCTGGGAAACTTACAAGTCTAGACACATCTGTAAACACTGCGTTATAGGAACTTTATCCCATGCAAAATAAATGTATTTAAAGTGTCTAAAATAATTAAAAACAAGTTCCTACATTTTATCAACATAATCATGGTAAACTTACTGTCTATGCAGATAGTTGATAAAAGCCTCAGAAGAATTCATTTTTAAGGTCTTATAGAAGAAAGTACCATCAAATTGTGCTTTCTGAAGAAGGAGTTATCCATCAGCATTAGAGTCTTGCTAAGACTACATATATTTCCTAAGAAAGACACTCTGTAAAGGTGATAACATAGTTATCTCCCTGTCATGTACTATAATTGATAGTAGTAGTCAAAATTAATGGATGTCAGTGTGCAGTAAATTAATGCACAGTGTGCGCAGAGCCCAAGCTCACTGCTTCTGGGATTTCAATCCACACCCCGAATTACAGTAGCATGTAAAGGGAGGGTGTGAGAGACCACACAGCTGAGTGTCCAATAAAGACTGACAATTTCAGCATCATGACATTGGCCATAAAATTAGACTTAACAACCCCATGGTCCTGGAAATGAGACAGAAGGGTATTAAAAGGGAAATGCATACTTGTTATAGCCACCTTCTCATATTTATTTTCTTGCTTGGAGCTTGCCATTCCCTATAGCGGCTCTGCACAAGATCTTGTAAATTTGAAAACATATGGAACTGAAGATATATATCTTGGATAAGGCTGTCTATTGGTCTTCTAGGCCTAGATTGATGTTGCAACAGTTTAATGGACACAGGGTGGCAAGCATAATTAGAACAAATTTACTCCCACGCACAGTCAATAGGAAATGATCCTTTATCAGCTACACTATTCACTAAGTCAGATCCACACAAAAGAAAATCAAATAACATACAAACAGGAAAGACAGAAGAGAATAGAGCCAGATGCACTGCAGCTTTTGGAGAAGTTAATCTGGAATGAGGACATTGTCTTGTGACACTGGAACTAGACATTAGCAGAAGAAGGTATCCTTTGTGGTGTCCCAAGGACTGAAGGGAGAATTTTCCTTATTCTGCTGAGCTTAATAAAATAGGACACCACAGCCTTGAAATTTATGAGGACTTTTAAATTGCTATTGTTTGTATTCCTATTTAAGCCACTAGGATGTTAGTTTTCTTATTAAAAAATCCAACAAACCAAACTGAAGAATCATCATGAGGGACAAAACTGATACAATTCATCGAAGACTACAATGCCTAGAATAGTACTGTCATTTATAATACATAGGCTGAAGTCACTTCCAGTATCCACTTAGGTTGCAAGTGAAGGTGGTCTACCATCATCTCAAAAATCCTGGCAGCAAAAATCGTAAACATTGTGCTTCAAAACTCCATTCTTCCCTCACAATGTCAGGTGTTTTGTGACTTCTGGAGGAGTATTTTCATATGGTTTACATGGCCTCCCTAGCCAAGCCAGACTGTTATCTGTGCCCCAGGTCATTATGCCTCCTTAACATAGCTTGCCCAATGGACTCTCAGCATGCATGCCATTTTATAACCTACATATGCTTCTCTATTCTTCTACCATAAGTAAAATAACTGAACTTTTATTCAATCCTGAGTTCTTAACTTTCTATTTTCCCCCCACTATGAGACAAGGTTTCTCTACGTAGCCTTGGCTTTCCTGAACTACCTTGGTAGACAAAGACTGGCTGTGAACTCATAGTCATCCACCTGCCTGTGCCTCCCTGAGTGCTGGGATTAAGGCATGTGCCACCACACCTGGCTTGACTATTTAACTTTTAGTTTAAAGTTTTGCATAATTCATTCTCAGTGCATGTCTGCTAAATGAAAGAGTAATAACTGTATTGCATGTACATGCATTTTTTTATTTTTTAATTAAATTTTTATTTTTTATATTAATTACAGTTTATTCACTTTGTATCCCAGCTGTAGCCTCCTCCCTTTGTCCCTCCCAATCCAACCTCCCTCCATCATTTTCTCCCTTTCCCCTCTCCAAGTTCATTGATAGGGGAGGTCCTCCTCCCCTTCCATCTGATCTTAGCTTATCAGGTCTCACCAGGACTGGCTGCATTGTCCTCCTCTGTGGACTGGCAAGGCTGCTTCTCAAACAGGGGTGGGGGTAGTGGTCAATGAGCCAGCCACTAAGTTCATGTCAAAGACAGTCCCTCTTTCCCTTATTAGGGAACCCACTTGGATACTGAGCTGCCATGGGCTACATCTGAGCAGGGGTTCTAGGTTATATTCATGAATGGTCCTTGGTTGGAGTGTCAGTCACAGAAAAGACCACAGTGCCCAGATATTTTGGTTCTGTTGCTCTCCTTGTAGAGCTCCTGTCCTCTCCCAATCCTACTGTCTCCCCCTTCTTTCATAAGATTCCCTGCACTCTGCCCAAATTTGGTTACAAGTCTCAACAACAGAGCAATTGATACAGATATTGTGGTACATTTACACAATGGAATACTACTCAGCAATTAAAAACAAGGAAACCATGAAATTTGTAGGCAAATGGTGGGATCTAGAAAAGATTATCCTGAGTGAGGTATCCCAGAAACAGAAAGACACACATGGTATACACTCACTTATAAGTGGATATTAGACATAAAATATAGGATAATCATACTAAAATCTATACGACTAAAGAGGCTAAGCAAGAAGGAGGACCCCTGGGTAAGATGACCAGTTCTCACTCAGAAAGATAAATGGGATGGACATTGGAAGGAGAAAACAGGGAACAGGACAGGAGCCTACCACAGAGGGCCTCTGAAAGACTCTACCCAGCAGTGTATAAATGAGCATGCATTTTTAACATGACTTTGAATAAGTTACTAAACCCTTCTGACACTAAGTATCCTCATCTAAAAAACTGGAATACACACATGGCTAGCCCTTATCTTGAACTATACAAAACATCTGGAAGAGGGGATGTCCTTAATAAGTGGAAAAATTATTTATTGTTATATTGCTCTATGTTAGTTATAACCCAGACACATTGTAAACTTATTGTAAAATGTGTTTGTTTTAAAGAATAATATTCATGGTAAGATATAATTATTTCATTTATATTTCTTTACATATTACCATTTATCTTTTTATTCTGCCACAGGACTTCATTTTGTTTCATTTATGCACACTGTCCTAAGTTCTTTCATTTATTCTTTCTGGTGTGTGTATCACGCACACACACACACACACACACACACACACACACAAATTGAAATAAAAATTCATTCTGACATCATACTGGTTAAGTGAGGCCAATATACCTATTTTTTTTCTCACAGTGACTATGTATTCTGTATTTCAAAAACTTCATGGAGCTGATTATCTTTGTAAAATGCCTAGAATTAAGACTCTGGAAGCTGTATTTCTAACAATGCTTTTGGAAACTGATCATACAGAAAACATAGGACCAGACACTACAGAAAGAAACACATTCATGGCCTTGTGTTTGTACTCAAAGGTCAAGGTCTTCAATCAAACCACTTTATTTGGTGTGCAGAGGGCTGCTTGTGGCAGTATTTCCTACTGCTATGGACCAGATTGAGTGAAGGAAATACCAACGGGGTAGTTGTTCACTGTGCCAGAGTTCAAGCTACATCTTCAGAAATCAGAGACAAGGACCATGAGTCCTGCCCTGGTCCATGGCATAGGTCACGTGGTAGAGGAAGGAGAAGAGATAGTGTAAGCACAGCATTTTCATAGAGCAGGATGATGGTTTTAGTTGAAGTAAGTACAGGGAGTGCTAATTGACATAGGACAAGAAATAGAAGAAAGTTTAAGGAAAACCTGGAGAAAACAATGATTTGAGTGGAGATTACTTGAAAGAGTGATAATTATGGCTACATATTAGATTTCCGTGAGACTCAAAAGAAAGTCTAGAGGAGGAGCATGGAAGGAGAAGAGAGAGGGAGAGTAGAATTGGGAGGGTCTGAGGGAAGGGGCTACAGCTGGGATAGAAATTTTAAAATAATAAATTTTAAAATAAATTTTAAAAAAGAAAGAAAAAATACTTTTAACTTAATATGCACTTTTTTAATATATGGAGTTCATTAAATATTCACAGCAAACAAATATTAGATGATAGCATAATGTAGATAACATCCTATAAACATCACTTAGAACAATTAAGTTTTGCCTGGTAATCTCCTGAGTAGAAACAATCAAGAAGGGCCATTGTAGACAAAGGGGAAATAGGAATAGAGGTACAGCTTTTGAAGAGCCTATTGTGTCGACCTTGTCTTGATAGACAAGTGAGACAGGAGTGTGTGTGTGTGTGTTAGAAACCTGGCATTTATCCTACATGAGGAATTCGTCTAAAAAAAGCACATGACCCCGTCAGATGCATTTTTAAATAGTAATCAGTTACCATGTGGAAGATTAATTTTAGAAATTCAAGGCAAGAGACAGCGCTAATCACTGGACATCTGTTAGGGCGTCAAAGGGCGTGTCGGGAAGCCGCCGGGAGAATGGGATGTGCTGTGATGGCCACCACAGGTAGACGCCACAGGTGACTCATTTGGCATCGTGCTTCATGAAAACACAGAATAACGAGATGAATGGTGAGAACGCTGTCTGCATAGGGGTTACAAGGAGTTCAGTCGGCCATGCTTGCTTTGGAAGTACCAAGTACAGAAACTGAACAGGCACTTTCATGAGTCAGTCTGAAGGAGCCTTGTATCTGGAGGAGATGGCAGTCTTCTCAGAAGATGAGATTGACAGGACTCTCCATTAAAGCAGAGGAAGGGAGCTGAGCATAATGCTAAAGAGATTTGAAATCTATCTAGTAAACCAAGACCCTTTTGTACAAAGTGCCCGGAAGAGAGACTGTCAAACCCGGCACATGACAGCTGTTCACTGCGGGTGTTAAATTTTGTGCACTGTAAGGATGCAGGCATCTCATAAAAACTCAGATGATCTGGGCCTGCCCTGTGGAAATGGGATATATATAGGGTATGAGTAGCAATTAGGAAGCTGTATTTCCCAGCACCATTGCCAGTGGTTCAGGGGTCACACCTTATGAGACAAGGGTGCTCTGGCGGTTGTGCTTGAGGAACTTCCCATGTGCACCTCCTCTGCCTTGCTTAGCGTTTACCAACAAAAACATTCTCGTTCAGGTTCTTATTTCTTGAGCCAAAAGGGTCAACCCCTCACGCACAGAGAAAAGACTGAGCAGACAGAAAGTCAGGCCGGGGAAAATGAAGGCAATCCATTGCCGTATATTTGTATTCTGTCACTGAGGCTCTGTCTAATGCTGCTGTAACTATGATGTATAGGTCTATCAAAGCATGTGTTACCATGGTCTGAATTCCCTGACTGGAGAAAAATGATTAATACAGAGATTTGCATTCGATGTGGTTCTGGACATCAATATTTCAGCTTAAGTAAACAGGGGCTTTACCTAATTTATTGGCTCTCATTATGGATGGCTTGTAGAAGCCAAATCCCTACACCCTCCCTCCTCCAAAATGACCTTTTATGCTCTACAAATCAATCTAGAAGAAGTGAAGCAAGTTGGTTAATATTTTAGGAAGGAAAAAATGACTTCACATGTCAGAAACTTAATTGTTGTGATTTTGACCCATTTTTGAAATTAGTTAACATTTGCCTCAGGCCCCTGACTCCATGCATTATTTATTTTCATCATGACCTTACGTCTCTTCAGGCTCAGTATGCCTGCAACACGTAAGGATGGTTTTCTGAGTATTGCATTTGAATAATAGCATTAGGAATACAAAGACTTAGAGACCAAAATGTTCAACACACACACACACACACACACACACACACACACACACACACACACACACACAAAGCTAGCCATATTATTTCCAGCCAAACTGCTTTAGCAACCATTTTAGCTCATTGGCAAAGTTTCTAGGTGCTAAGGCCAGCATTACTGAGCAGTTTCCCTGCAAGGGGTTTTTTTGTTGCAAAGTGTGTCAGAAGTTAATCAAAGGGTAACGATGCAAAAGTCTATGGGTATACTTCCTGGGGACCAGGGCCAGCCCACGCTGTCACTCACTGTCAAAACTGCAGTACACAGGGGCCTGCAGCACCTTTTCCTCTCCTGTGAGAAAATGTTCTTGCCTACAAAGGTCAGGGACTTTATGGCATGAATCTATTAGTGTATTGTTGTAGTATGAATCCCAAGGAGAAAGCATCTCATCATCTGTCTAGCTCAGAGGCACCGGCTCTGCAGCTGCTTGCCTTGGAGGGTCAAACTCTGCATCTTGCCTCTGACTGTCAGCAGCCGCTTGGGCTCATCCTATCATAACCTCTGCACCCTGGTGAGTAATCACTTATGCTTGGCCTTGAAAATGACTCTCCCATTACTGACTCTGTGTAATCACGAGAGAAGAGGGCTTTTAAAGTCATTAAACAAGCTACCCCTGCAAGCTGGCCCAGGCACCCTCAGAGCGTGGATGGGAAAGGTGGAAAGTATTCCATCATGATCTCTCTCGGGGAGGAGGACATTTCAGAAGCTGCTCACAGAAGTACTCAGAAACCCTTACGCCTCTCTGAAATGTGAACTACCTTCTAATCACCTACATTCCTTTTATTCTTGACACCCATTTGAAGCTGAACAAAAGCAGGGCATCCATGAGGCCAGACAGCTGTTTCCCAGATGCACAGAAATAACCATGGCAGCTGGCTCTGACTAGGGTATTTGCATTCACATCAGTTTGGATTAAGTCGTTCATTGATTTGGGTCATCATTTATGTACAAAGCTCACGGAGCAAACAATGTATGCATCTCTGGCAAATCTTTTTAAATCTTTAAGCACAAATATAGACTTCCTAGGATTAGCTTCTCCTGGTACAGTGTGTTCTGTGGGAGATGGTGTCCAGACATTCATAGAACACACACCTTCAATATGCCCAAACTCCATTCTTCTTACTCTGTCTCCTTCTCTCTATATATACACATTTGTGTGTGTGTGTGTGTGTGTGTGTGTGTGTGTGTGTGTGTGTGTGAAACAGAGGGGACAGGAGCAGGGACTTCCCTCTCTATTTCATGAACAGTTATATCATAGCATTCTTTTATTCATGTATTCGCTATGTGAATGGTCTTCATCATCTTACCTTCCAAGCTTCCCTGTGCTCCGGCATACTGTTCCTGACTACAAGCACTGTCATTGCCAAACTCTTAACTTTTGGATTTTCACCTCAATCTTCCTATGTGTACAATTTTGTCTGTCAGGCAGGACTTTCCATCTACTTAGTGAGCTGATTTCATCTTTGAAGTGTGAGTTCATGAAGGCAGTTTTGGTGCTTGACATCAAGTTGGAGAGAGCTAACCTTTTCCCTTCCTGACTCTGGAACTTCTGGCCTCCCTCTGATAACAGCATTGTGATTGCTTTTTAGCCCCCCTTCTCTCACTTACCTGATTGCAGGACCATTCAGAGCACTCTTTGTAATTCCTCTGATTTTAATCCTGGACAATTTGCTACAAATTTAATTTTTTGTATTAAATTAATTAAACTTTCATCTTTCCTAACTTGAATCTTGATATTTCATTTTTTTCCCTACTTCTAATCTACTGCCAGACCGTATTTTGTCCTTTTAATTATCTTTTTTGGACATTTTAAAAATCTTTGATTAAAGAATTATGAACAAGGTCACTGTGCATGCATGATTGAGTGCCAGATCTGTTGCATATATGTTAAATTCTCATATCTTAATATCTTCCACTGAAAGAAGATAACTGCAAAATCTTACACATTCAGATATTCTCTTTATGCGGTTAACATTTACTAGGAGTAAAACCTGTACTAAATACTATGAGGACAATGAAGATTCAAAAATGACTGTAACTCCAGGGAATATAAAGAATTATTAGCCAAGTCTATGTACATATCTATTAAAGTCAGTTAATGCCTAAAGCCACTTGTCCTTATCAGTCTCTATAAGACCAGTGATACGTAGTAGAGGATAGGATCCCAACAGAAGTACTTAAATACATCCTCTGCTTTTCTTTTAGGCTTCACCTCCCTATCTGAGGGTCTTCTGCTCATTAACCCAGAAGCCACCTCTTTCTCTGTACCATTTCCATACCCAAATAGCCTTCCTCTTTTCTCTCTGTTCCATTCTTCTCCTGACACTGACCCCCGTATTTCTTGAACCTCTAAACCTTTACAGTATACTTTCTCTTACCTCTGTGTGTTCTTCTTATCACCATTAGTATCACCTGCCCTTGCTGCTGCTCTTTTCAATCCTATCATCTTTACTTGGAGGGTCCTGGTTCTCTATTCTCTACCAATTACTTCCATACTCAACTGATCACTCTAAAAACAGATCATGAGACTGGGTTCAAGTGAAGGTGGAGGATTAACACAGAAGAAGAGGAGGTACAGCTTAAATGTGAATCACCTCATTGCCGTTCTGAGCGCTGTCTCATGTCTGATGTCAGCTTACATTACCATTTCACAGAAATGAATATCCTAAACTATCAAGCATAGTATTACATGATAGGTACTGTGATAAAATTATATGTAAGGTGCTCTAGGACCATTACAGGAAGTACCTGACTCAGCTCAAGATTGGGAAACCCAACAAGAGTATGAAGACATTATTATTAGTTGGGATGAATAATTTTAAGAGGAAACACATTTTTCTTTTTTTTCATGTAATATTTTCTTAATTTTATATTAGTTTCTTTACTTTACATCCTGAGGGTTCCCCCTCCTTCCTTCCTCCCAGTCACCGCCTCTTCCCCTCTTTCCTCCCCCTGTATTAACTTTCCCCATCACATCAAGCTACATCAGGGCTGTGCATCTGAGCATATCTTCATCACCTGAGGCCAAGCAAGGCAGCCCTGCTAGGGGGAAGTGATCCAAAGACAGACAATAGAGTCCATGTTAGAAACAGCGCCCCCTCTGCTCACCAGGCACCGCATATAAAGACCAAGCTGCCCATAGGCTACACGTGTGCAGGGGGCCTAGGTACAGGCCTGCATGCTCCTCAGTTGATGTCTCAGTCTCTGAGAGCCCCACGGGACTGTGTTAGCTGTCTCTGTGGTCTTCTTGTGAGGTTCCTGTCACCTCCAGGTCCTTCCATCTTTTCCTCAACAATTCCACAGGACTGTTGGAACTCTGTCCCGTGCTTGGCTACGAGTCCCAGCAACTGTCTCTACCTGCTGCTCGAGGGAGACTCCCAGAGGACAGTCAAGTTAGGCTTCTGTCTTAAAACATAGCAGAGCGACATTATTAGTGTCAGGGACTCCCTGCCGTCGGGTGGGTCTCAGGCCAATTATTGTTTGGACTTTCCCTGTATCTTAGTTCCCTCGTTATCCTTACACTTCTTGTAGACAGGTTATTTTTTTGTTCACAGGTGTTTTTCATTGATTACATATAAATGTGAATTGGGAACTAGGAACAAAATTTGATGATGAGGTTAAGTTCATGCTTCATTATAAAACTTCTAAATTGGTTATAAACATTTTTATTTAGAAATGTAATACTAGAGGTCGTGGGGAATGTAGAGGTACTATAACCAAAACAAGGTCTTCTGCAAGCTCAAGAATCTTTTCCCTCTTTCTCATGAAAGTTTGTTTGCTAATTTGTCTTTTTCTGTGTGTTTAATGAGTATTGATTTTTTAATTGGATCATTTCACTGACTTTATAACTAATAATGCACAAAATATCTTCCTTTCTGTTGTTGCAAAAAGCATGAGAGAGTACTGAGTTTGTATGTGAGTTAGGGTTACGTTGGAGTTGTATATATGAGAGCAAAGGGTTTACACTGATAATTAAAACACATGTATGAGAAGCTTTTTCAGGTATCCTTAGTGAATAAGAATTTACATCTTAATGTCTAACACTGTTAGGATATTAAAACAGTAATGATGTTAGGTCATAGTAAAGTATAAAGTCCTCATGTCTTAATGGAGCCACAAAATTTTGGCAGAAATTTCTAGTACTCAATCTAGTACTTAATCTATTACACACACACACACACACACACACACACACACACACACACAAACCTAACAAAATCTATTAAAATCTATTAATCATACTTAATTATGCATTCTCTTGAAAAGATAATGAATATGGAAAAATAAGTTGTTTTAGGGATGATTTTAAAAGTATGAAGTTCTGTGGCATGGTGGCATTTTAGTATTCTTCATACTACGGAAAGCATTTATGCCCAAGTATATGATTACAGGCAGGATTAGACGCATTGCTTTCCTATCAGCATGAATTAAAGTTGCTTATTATCATGTGGGTTACACCTTTGGCGCAGTCAAATCACGGAAGAGCAGATGCATGTTGCACTTTCTATCTCAAAGGCATTTTGTAATTAGACTGGATTCATTTGCCAGACCCCTCCCTGGGCTAATGAGCCTGAGTACTGCTGGGGTTCTTTGCATTCAGAAAATTAAACTTAGAGATTAACTGGCTCTAAAATGATTCTTGTTTCATGTTGCCAGGCCATTTCTGAATTTAGACTCCATGTGGGCTTAAATTCTGTAGGTGGTATGTGAGTGAGGAATACTATTTTCACTTACAGCATTTTTGTTCTTTTCCTAAATTATGAAGGAAATTGATAGTAATCACAGTGCAGAAGCTCTTTGTTTGGATGGTTTAGGCCACACGTCTTCCTCTGTTTCACATGCCCTTGTTTTCCTTTTCCTAGATAAGTCAGCCCTGCCGCTGGACTGACCGTGCTGGGCGGGCAACGCTGCACGAGGTAAGCTATGTGGGAAGCTACTGTGCACACCCACGTATTCAACCCTTGAGACACACGTAAATTTATCAAATATGGATTTCTGCCTTAAAGACTCACTCTGTTCAGCCAGACCACTGCAAAGGCAGGCCTGAATTCAACAGAGCACGCCAGTTAGCAGCTCTTCAGTCCTCTCTCCTCAATATTCACTCAAGGGAAAGGACAACCAGATATGCAGGAGATGCAAGGCCATCTTTGGGGTTGGGATTAGATAGGCTGTTTCAAAGCAAAGATAAGACTGTAAGGAAATAGGATTAGGATGGGTTGTGTGGAGATTGGTTTGCTGGCCTCTAGAGAGAGACAACGGGAGGCTGAGCTCTCAAGGCCTTTCATTCCTATTGGGGAAGATGTTCTCTGAAGGTCTCTGCATTCAGCTGAGTAAAAGCACTCTCAATATGCTTTAAAGTTAATTCTGGATCAAGGAAAGAGAGACTGGACTTAGCTGGACCATACTAATGTGGAGTGTCTATTGGGGCTGGCTTCCTGGTGAGATATGGATTCTAGAAGAAGCTTTCATTGTGACCTTTATTTTTTCTGGTTTTTAAATCAGTTTTTTCTTATAAGCTATATGTCTGTTGTTTTAAGTAACCAAGAAATATACAGATTAAGTCTTAAAATTATTTAAGCCTGATGATCTAGTTATTCAATTTATGATGGGAGTGTTCCCATAAAAAAGGAGAAGAATCAAAATAAGTACTAAAATTTATCATCAAACTTTTTGCCATGGCATTAATTAATGAAACACTGAAGGCAGCATTTGATTACCCAGTAATTCAGATCATGTTAAATAAGGGTACTGTCACATTTATTGGAGTATGATGCATGTACTAAACATTAGAGTGGTAAAATATTTTCAAAACTGGAGGAAACACAGAAATATCAAATAGATGTACAGTCCTGAGGATTTCTAGTCAGAGGCATGGCCGAGTAGAAATTAGATTGGATAAAAACACTGCAATTGATTGGTTCCAGGAGTCATTGCATATTCTCATGTTTACATTTACAGAGACAGTATGTCACCTATAATTAACAGTACTTTCTAGTCATAATTGGCCCGTTTCTGTTTCCCTTTGTGAGTAATGCATATAGTAACACTTATCTTCCTGCTGGTGACATTTCAGATGTGAAAAGAAAAGAAGGCATTATGCTTTCTTCCTGAGTTTCACCGAGTGATGTAAGTGTACTTTTGCCCAGGATGAGCACTAATTATGTGCACATTTCAAACTTTTTTACTCCATTCCCCTGATATGTGACATTCCTCATAACCTAGTCCTCTCTGATATGTGGCATTCTCTATAACCTAGTCTCACCCTATATTAAGTTTAATGAGATTATTTATTCTAAATGCTCTTCAACACCCAAGCCAATTTCTAGATGCCAGGAGATGCAAGAAGTTTGTGTTGTCTTTTATTATATTTTCCACAGAATACAATTTGGAAATTCAAAATACTTATATCCAAACCTAAACTTTTCCTCTTTCCAACATGAATTCCTCCCTCAGCTTGACTCTTTCAGAATGTTCTTGGTGTATGCCTCATTAATATGAATAAAATATGCTACAAATGTTCAATCTTTTTATAAGATCCAAGGAGAGGAAGGCAAAATGAGAAGAGTGAGGTCAGGAATCCTCAAAGACATAGATTGAAGATGATGTTCTGCCCTAAACTATGGACTTGGACAAATCACTGAACCTCCCCACACACAGATTTATGTTCTCCTAAATGGAGATGGTAATACCAGTCTCTCAAAGTTGTTGTACAGCTGTGTGTTAATTAAAGGATGTTACTTGCTCAGTCCTTTCTTACTGGCATGGGACTTCCAAAGATGCTAAAACATGCTTTGACTTGATGCGCTTTGAAGTCCCGGAAATCTGAGAATACTTTTTTTGCTATTTTGAAAGTCTTCAGAAGAACTCCCTTCCTCCTCCCTTACTCAAGGAGCAACATCATGCCCCTTCCTGCTATTTTCTCTTGGTCTTCCTGTTCTTATGAAACTACAGCAGATTTAGAGAACTTCAGTGATGAAGAACTATTATCTTCTCTGGGAAACCTACACTGGGTTGAGCCCAAAGGGAAAGGTGGTGGACGAGAGATACAGTGATGCGTGAGCTTAGTTACAACCCCGTCTCCTTATAGCTTACTCAGATACCTGTGCTTGAACTCCAGTTCTACAGTCTCTCACTTGCATCCTCAGATCACTTTCCTAAAATTCTGCTCATTCTTCCTCTAGAATCCGCACTCGCTCAGTCTCCACTTAGAACATTAACTACCTCTGATGAAAACTTTCTAGCCTCAGTATCAGGAAACCATAGCTCTACTTTCCTACAAAATTAATTGGACAATTTAAATGATGCTGAATTTATATAAAAAGAAGACAAATAGTAATTCGGCAAAGCACCCTTCTGCTGGGAAACTGAATGGTCTCATGTAGGGAGTTTTATGATAATACCCAGTGGGGACTCCACTTTCACATGGAGGTCTTTCCTGCCAAAGAAGCTTTCTAACTCTGTCCCATTCCTGAAAG
The DNA here is from genome assembly GCA_010120015.1 of Rhombomys opimus. Lineage (NCBI taxonomy): Eukaryota > Metazoa > Chordata > Mammalia > Rodentia > Muridae > Rhombomys > Rhombomys opimus. Next base: position 6,079,467 of record REGO01000068.1, read on the forward strand.
CCATTGACACATGGGGTGAATGAAAGCACATAAAAATGAGCACATGGACCTCATAATAGTTAGGGCTTAATAGTCTACAAGAGCAGAAAAGCATACAACATTAGGAATAATGTTCACTAGAATGAGATATCCTGAGGAAGACAAAAGAGAACTAGGGAAAAAAAGATTTATTTGTTCATGTTTCATACCTGATACTCTTCCAAAAAGAGACAGGTTAACAAAAGAAGAGTACAAAAATGTCTGTAGAAAAACATGAATCGCAGGAGCCATTGAAAATGAAGACTCAAATGTCCAGGAACAGATGCATTTTTATAGAAAGTTCAGCATATAATTATAGAGGAAAAAAATGCTCTATTTCCATACACTGGTGATCTTGGCAACCCTTGTTTGTTTAGTTGTTTTTTTCTCTCTCTCCATGCCTGGTTGTTAACATTCCTGCCTCCATTGAAAAGATGATACCTGCATTTCATAGGAGGTTTCAGGGAAATGGTGTGACAGGAGTCAGATACACTTTCCTGGTTCTGCCATTTTCTGTTTCCAAGGTATACATTGGTCCATCATGTTCAGAATTCTGATAGAGCTGAAGAAACATGTATCATAAGGAAGTAAAATGATGTCATTCTGTGGAAAGAACACATTTATTCCCACAACAATACCTGAGTAATAGAAAATTGAGCTTTATAGCAAAGCCTGTTGAATGAGCTTTTAAGTAACTTCCTAGTCAGTCACAGCATGCCCTAGAGACCAAACTTTCTTTGTGTAAAGACAAGCAATGAAACTAAACTATGAACTACACAACATGAATATGATAACATTTCTTATGACTTTTTTTTTCCGTCACAGTGTGTTGAATACATGGACCCTCATCTAATGCCATATCAATCTCTGAAGCAGACATGACTACCTCATTTTTTATTTTTCAAATAGGAAAGCCCAAGGCTCAGAGAACTAAATAAGCTTGTCCAAAGTCACTGGGCTGCATGGAAAAAGCTTTTGGGTTGATTGCAGTCCTATTTAACTCTTGATACTGGGTTTTTAACTGAGAGATTGTGAACAACAGCTGTGAGGTTTGCTGGGGCCAGCTAGGGAGGGCTAAGAGGGACTGGAAGCTCCTACAAACACAGACAGAAAAGGACACACCGCCCTCCCTCTCCCAACTACTTGCTGTTCAGGGCCATAGTTGTATTTGTAGTATGTATCAAATTTCTTCTTTCCCTGTAGCATCCCAACACTTTGCTCCTTAAGAAAAAGCAGCTTGAAGTGTATGAGCTTTGATTGTGTTTACTTTTGGGGCGGGGGTTGAAACCAATCATATACAAAACCACCTTTTTAAGGAAGAAAGATGTCAGCTCTGCCTTGCATTGAAATACCCAATCTTTCCTGACTTCCTTCGAGCAACCTTAAGCAAATAACTCTGGATTTAATTTTATTTATTTTTTCTGTCCGTGCTGCATAGCGGACAGCATGAACCTACCCCAGATACAGTGTGGTCATTCAAATATTAAAGCCTTTCAGAGGCTTCACTCTGTTCGTTCTTTCTTTCCTTTTGATCTAACAAAACTTCTTAAATTATAAATTGAGGAGTTTGAAAGGATGTTTCCCCTTCAAGACAGAGTAAAAATGTATGACTTCAGAGAGGAAAGGGAAAGGCTGAGACAAAAAGAGACAGAGAGTCTTAGTGGAATCTAGCAACAAGCCAAGCTGACATTTCCTGTCTACTCATGGGACCTTAAGAGCTGTCACACCTAGAATGAGTTGTGAAGATGTTTGCCTTCAAACACAGTAAATCAAGCAAGTTATAGTCACTTAAAAGCCAAACCCCATCTCAAAATTCCTTTCACCAACCTTAGGAATATAAAAATTAGCTGGTTAAAAATGCCCAACATCCCCCATTTCTGGAGACATTTCTGCAGATCAACTAGTAAATAATTACTTTTCAGCCTTTGAGATAAATGAAAAAGAATTAGTATTAACATAAGCATTATGAAATAGAAAGGAACGGTAATTGGTAAGTATGGAAATATTTTCTAGAGTAGTTCGGTTTTGCTTGGGCTAGGTAGCTGTTTCAAGATTTTCCATATTTATTTGCTGAGTTAATCATTGGTTTGAGAGTGCTTGCAGGAAGCTGTGTTGGCTCTTTCAACCTCCTGTCTAGAGGACTGCAGTCTGTGATCTCCTGTCCTGTTTCACACATCTGTCTGAGAAGTTATATCACACTGAATCCTAATCAACCATTTGTCTCTTTGTGTAGGTACTGAATTCCTTGAGAGTCAGAGAGCTGCACAATGGTCACCCTCTCCCTTCGTCTTAGTGTGAAGTGGGCGGCTGAGTGATTAAGTGTGTGGTTTTAAAAATGCACTTTCCTGGCTGTATTGGGAAAAAGATGGATGATAGAGACACTTGACTAAGGAGTTTTCTTTCATTTAGTCAGATTAAAAAAAAATTTCATTCAATATATATAGAAAACAGTAAAGATGCAAAAAGGCAACAAATATTTTTCTTTCTTCCTTGGGCCAAGAAATGGTGCCAAAACTTTTTAAGAACAAATTGGCCCAAACATTTTTGTGTTCGAGTGGAAATGTTATTTTTTTCACTCTGTGTCATTTTTGACCTGGAATGAGACAAATAATATAAATACAGAGTATTCTCCAGGACATGTAAGTCCACAGGGGGAGAGTAGCACATGATAAAACCCTTAAATGATCTCTGAACAATGAACTCAGGTATTGCAGTTTGATACTATACTTCATTTGAAGCTTAAAAAAATTATGGTATCTTGTATTCCTGACTAAATCATACCCTTTTAAGATATGATGGTGACCTATAACACAGAGGACAGAAGAGATTCTAGAAATTCTCTCTAGATTGTCAAGCTGTGTTGATCAGATAGTTACACTGAGTAGCAGCTCAGAGATGTGGTAATATACAATCAGGGCCATTTCTACCCGAGGCATTTGGTCCAATACTGGTTCTTTACTAATATAAACAATATTTACATCTGGTTTAATGGTTTTGAGCTGTATTGCATTTTCTATAACCCTGCTAATATTTATAAAGTTACCTCTACAAGGTGGCATCTCGTAGTGAATGTAGAAAGCATATATACCTATTCATCACTTGTGGCTGAAGAGGGTGAGCTTAGAAGCTGAGAGTGCTGTTCTTGCAGAGGATCTAGGTTCAGTTCCCAGAACTCCTGCTAGATGGACTGCAGCTTCCTTCAACACCAGCTCCAGAGCCACCGCACAAGAGATACCAGCTCCCTCTTCTGGACTCTTTGGGTATCTCCCAAGCCGCATAACCAAATAATCAAAAACAAAACAAAACAAAAATGTTTAATAAATATATAAAATAATATCTAAATATAAATAAATATACAAAAATGTAAAAATAAATATTTGTCTTTCTTTAAATTTTAAACAAAGTTTCTAACTCCCCCCCCCAAAAAAAATAAGTGTTTTGGTGTGAAACTTATAAAACTCCTCAGAACTACCATGCTAATGCCTACTTTCTGTAATATACCTTAGGCAAGCAGGATGAAAGTTTCAGGGCTGGAGCTTGGAGTCAGTCAGCTCTGCCTAATGCAGAGGTCACATCATGACATCATTCTTTCCTCTGATGATAAGTAGATCTTTCTTAGTAACAAGATGTATATCTAAAACCCAAGCAGGTCCTTGAGGTAAAGTATGCTTAAAAAGAATATACTGTCTTCAAGTTACAGTCTTTACTGGCTCATAGTTGAAAGCAAGCTTAAAAAGAACACTCCAAACAAGGACCATGCATGGAGATAACCAAGAACCCCTGCACAGATATAGCCCATGGCAGCTCAGTGTCCAAGTGGGTTCCCCAGTAATGGGAACAGAGACTGTCTCTGACAAGAACTCAGTGGCTGGCTCATTGATCACCACCCCCCCTTCTGGGGGGTGCAGCCTTACCAGGCCACAGGGGAAGACAATGCAGCTAGTCCTGAGACCTGGTAGACAAGGGTCAGATGGAAGGGAAGAAGGAGCACTCCCCTATCAGTGGACTGGGGGAGGGTCATGGGAGAAGAAGAGGGAGGGAGGGTAAAAGTGGGAGGGGCTGAGGGGGGCTACAGCTGGGATACAAAATGAATAAACTGTGATTAAGAAAAAAACAAAACAAATTGAATAAACTTTAATCAATAAAAAATACATTAATTAAAAATTAAAAAATAAAAAAAGAATACTGCAACCTGGTGTCCTGACACAAAAGCAGCCACACGCATGCAGTTGCAGTACCAGTCCTCACTTTGCAAAACAGCCATCAAGCCAAAATGACTTCTTTCTCCATTGTCTTGTGGCTTTGAAATTAATGTTACCTTCCTTCGTGAGAAAAATTAATTGTTCCATGATATCAAATCAGAAGTTTGTTGACCTCCTCAATTTGAATATATAATGAAAGGACTCCCATCCTGGAATCCTCCTGTGTGTGTGTAAATTACTTCAATCTACATGTGGGTTAAGTGTTTAAGTCACTGTGAGGAAACCTTCCTGTATGCCAAGAACGATACATGACAAAGGAAATGAGGTGGGCTGTGATTTCTTTTCTGGCTGTGTGGGCTTGAGGAGTGAGCCCTTCATTATGAATCTTCTTTCTTTCTTTTCCCTTCTTCTTTTCTGTAATTAAAAGTAGATTTTTCTCTCAAACAATGTATCCGGATTATATTCCACCCCTGACACCTGCCATATCCTTCCCACTTTCCCTTCCCTCTGGAAACACTCCCTCTTTGTCTCTCATTACAAAAGAACAAACCTCCAGGGGACAACAACCAAACATAACAAAATTAAACATAATAAGATAAAGCCAAAAAAAAATTATCAGATCAAAGTTGGGCACAGCAATCCAACAGGAGGAAAAGTGCCAAGAGCAGGCCTAAGAGTCAGAGACCTACTGTTTTCACAGTGAGGATTTCCATAAAAAGCTGAACATAATAGCTATAATATATACACAGAGGACTTGGTGCAGAACTGTGTAGACCCTGTGCTCTCTGCTTCCGTATCTGTGACTCATATGTACCTTGCTTAGTTGAGTCAGAGGGCCTTGTTCTCCTGGTGTCCTCTCTTCCCAATGATATTCCGCTATTCTCAGACGTTAGTGCCTTATCCAGTCATCATCAGAGAGACTTCTTCCTGCGCTGGATCAGAGCAGATGCAGATATCTACACCAAGACACTTGTAGACAGAGCCAAAATTGGATGTCTCCATCAGATCTCTTTATCTCAGAGCTCAGATGATCCCAGCACAAAAATTTGGAGTTTATAGACAGACCAGGGCATGGAGGGAAACAAAATAAGAAGAGATGGCTGTAATTAGAGAGGCATTGGGGGGCGGGGTGAAAACCCAGTCCATTGAAAACTTCCTGTAGGCTATGAAAGTGATCTTGGTAAGGACTCCTTGTAATGAGGAATATGGAGTTTCAACTGGCCATTTTTTTTTTTTACACTCAGGCAAGGCTTCCAGTGGTGAGACTGGGGTGAATTTGGTTGAGTTGTTGGTAGAGAAGTTCCCAGGTTGGTAGAGAACAACCCAGGGTGCTGCTAAAACAAAGGCTGTCTCTTCAACGTGACAGCTAGGCTCCATTGCTGAGCATATCACCACACAAATAACTGTAAATGGAGAAGTCAAGCTGATGCCTATAGGGAGGTGTCACCCATATGGTCTAGTCTCTGCGCTGGGCAGGTATATTTTAGGCTACTGAAGGAGATATGTGGACACAAACTCAGTCATGAATTTTTTGGCCTGCAATCTATCCTGCCTGTAAAATACACGAGGACAATGGTGGCACAGATTGTGCAGGATAACCAACCTGTATCTGATTTGGCCTAAGGCCCACTCCACAAAAAGCACTCTTCAGGTAACCAAGAACCAGACACTAGACAGCCCAAAGATCTAGGGTAAAAACGCCATACTAGTGGTCTAAAAAAAATGACACCTAATGATACTCTGCTATATTCATAGAATAATGCTTTTCTCATTATTCTGTTCAACACAAGCGAGAAGCTTTAGATGTTTAGCATTTTTTTCCTCTGCTTCTGTTTGCTATGGTTTGTGGGATGATAGAATGAAGGCTGAGCACTTTGTAACTCTCGAACATGGCACACAGCTGAGAAAATCTCCCTTGAAACTCAGAAATGAGAAGAATGCAAGCTGTGATCACAGAGCCTCTGTGATCACACACAAGTAGCAAGTATGAATGTAAAGCAGAAACACCATGCTTAGGTAATGTGAAGGCCAGAGGACATCAAGAAAATAATAAATAAAGAAATGCTCATCCTCATTAGCCATCAGGGAAATGCAAATCAAAACAACTCTGAGATTTCACCTTACACCCATCAGAATGGCCAAGATGAAAAACTCAAGTGACAACACATGCTGGAGAGGTTGTGGAGAAAGGGGAACCCTCTTCCACTGCTGGTGGGAATGTAAACTGGTACAACCACTCTGGAAAGCTATCTGGCGCTTTCTAAGACAATTAGGAATAGTGCTTCCTCAAGACCCAGCTATACCACTGCTAGGTATATACCCAAAGCTTGCTCAAGTACACAAAAGGGATACTTGTTCAACCATGTTTATAGCAGCTTTATTTGTAATAGCCAGAACCTGGAAACAACCCAGATGTCCATCAACGGAAGAATGGCTACAGAAATTATGGTATTTCTACACAATGGAATACTACACAGCAATCAAAAAGGAGGAAATCATGAAATTTGCAGGCAAATGGTGGGATTTAGAAAACATCATTCTGAGTGAAATATCCCAGAAGGAGAAAGACAAACACGGTATATACTCACTTATATAGACCTATAAGATATGATAAACATAATGAAATCTATACACTTAAAAAAGATAATCAAGAGAGCAGACATGGGGTAAGAGGATCAATCCTCGTTTAGAAAGACAGATGGGATGTGCATTGAACGCATGACAGGGGTCTACTGAGCGCATCTGAAAGCCTCTAACTAGCAGTGTTTTCAAAGCAAAGACTCATGACCAAACCTTTGGCAGAGCACAGGGAATCATAAGAAAGAAGGGGAGTTAGTCTGATGGGGAAAGGATAGGAGCTCCACAAAGACCAAATATATCTGGGCACAGGGTCTTTTCTGAAACTGACATTCAACCAAGGACCATGTATGGATATAACCTAGAACCTCCGCTCAGATGTAGCCTGTGGTAGCTCAGTAACCAATTGGTTTCCCAAAGTGAGGGGAACAAGGACTATTTCTAACAGGAACTCAATGAAGATACCTGATAAAACAGGATCAGATGAATGGGGGGAGGTCCCCCCCCTATCAGTGGACTTGGAAAGGGGCACAGTAGTGATGAGTGAGGGAGGGAGGGACTGGGAGGGAATGAGGGTTTGGGGCATGGCTGGGATACAGAATTAATAAAATGTAACTGATAAAAATAAAAAAATAAAAAAATAAAAAAAATTTTTACCTAAAAATAAAGAAAAGAAAATAATAAATAAATAAATAAATAAATAAATAAATAAATAAATAAATAAAACAGAAACAAAACACAAGCAGTTAAGTGTAGTGCAAGGCTTTCCCTCACCGTTATAAATGATGAGACCATTCAGTCCTCCCATTTTTCCTTTAAACAAGAAACAGATGTCTGTTTATCATGTGGGCCAGAAGTAAGGAGTATGTAAAAGACAAAGAATTGTTTTGAACACTGTACATTTCTATTCAAATATTTTTAGTAGTCTATATGCCTTTTGTTCTTTTTTTCCACATGTGGCTTGGAAAAGAACAGCATGAATAATGTTTTGTTTGGATGGTAGTTCACTGCTTTTCATATATAGCTCAAAATTCTTCAAAAGGCTGATTTGTTTCTCAATAGATTCTCCCAGTATTCCATTAGCTGATGGTCCTACTACTCTGTTAAGTATACATTCTTTCACTCTAAAACCTCAAATGCCCAAAAGAACATACAATGAAAAGATTTTCCTCACAGAGTGTTGTTTATCTGTGTAAACTACTTCTGGCTAATGATTAAAAATTTAGGTCACTGTAACGTTACTTTTCTGTATGCCAAGTACAATACATGACAAATGGAGGATATAGGAGCTTACATATCAATAAGACATATATCATGTCTGAAGACCCCACGTTGGAGATGAGGTTTCCATCTATGTATTTTAGAGGAGTAAAGAAATTGAAACTACAGCATTCTATTATCACCTTTCCCAAGTCATCTCAGTATCAACTTTAACATCTAAATATCACTTATAAGTGCAAGGGCTATGAGCTTCCAACATGAAACATGTCATGTACCTCTAAATACAGCGGTATGACAAATATAGAATAGAGATTTCCACCCCAAGGGACAGTAAGGAGGAAGAATAAGTTATCCCAAGTAAGCCCAAAGCCCTATTATATTTTCATACTTAAGGATACGTATTGCTCAATAGCCAACTATTGTAGGTAAGGTTTCTGTTGTTGCAATAAAACAGCATGACCAGAATCACCCCGGGAAATAAAGGGCTTATTTCATTATATACCTCATTGTCAATCCCTGAGAAAAGTCAGGGCAGGCACTGATGCAGAGGCCATGGAGAAGCCCTGTTGGAGGTCTGCTGCAGTGGTAACCATCCACATAGTAGTACCTTAATGTGTACATGTCTCAAGCTTCAAAAAGCTGCACCAGTCATCCACTGATTTCTAGATGAAGCCCTTGATGAAACCATATCTCAGAAAGCCTGTGTCCAGTGTATTTGGAGAGTTAGGACAATATGATTGTTGCTAGTTTAATGCCTGTGTCTCTCCTGAGAATAGTGAAAACTGTCACTGTCAGGTTCTTGGTTGCAAAAAGTAGAAGTGAATCTGGATCAGAGGGCTATAGCAAGACCTTTGTATTAAGAGATGTTTTTTTGCCTATATGGGAGGCACAGCTCTTACCCAAACCAACTCAGTTTTCCAAAGAACAAAGGTAAATTTCTGTGAAGAGTTTCCAGCTACTACCTCATGCATAATGAAATACTGAAGCATATAGGAGTGAACTCTTCATTGCTCAATGGTCTAGTGCAACTGTGGAAAGCTCAGTCATCAGCTCAGACTGGCTCAACACAGAATGTATAAGGCTGATTGACTGCTGCTGTATTTTGTACATAGGATACATTTGCACTTAGTGCATTTCAACTACAGGCTTACATATGAGCCCTCTGACCACTCTTATGTATGGCCTTACTTTGTCATTGTTGTTGTGCAAGTTAAAAATTGGCATTATGGGTTATTCCATATGATGCATGATCATTTTATTCCCCATTTGGATATTGCTCATCTGTTGGATATTGCTCATGCTCAGTCATATCTGAACATGCTTGATCTGCAGTTGGTCTATTTGTGAATTTCAGTGTAGATGAAGGGATGAAGCTTGAAGCTATTTCCCCTTCAAGGTCTGGTATTCTAGCCTATGGTCAGCATGCTAGCCTGAAGTTCTCACAATGACCTCTAGCCCTTTCCAGCTACCACAATAAATGCTGTCTATCTTCTTTCCACACAATTTCTTTTTTTTTTTTATTTAACTTTTATTAAATACACTTTATTCCTTTTGTATCCCCCCATAAGTCCCTCCCTCCTCCCCTCCC
>REGO01000068.1:6096131-6122359 GCA_010120015.1 Rhombomys opimus
TTTTTTTTTTTTTTTTTTTTTTTTTTTTTACTACTTTTGAACTTTTGTTAACTTATTTTTCTATACCATCTTAGTAATTATTGATAGTATGAAATACTCTTACATTGATAAATCATAATTTCCTACTATTCACCTAGTATATGCAAAATCAGATGTCAGAAGCAAGTATATTATCTATCCCCCTCAAATTTATAACTCAATGATTCACAGATAACTGACATGAAAGATTTCCTATATGCTAGGTTTAACTATACTAGGAGAATAAAGTTCCATCAACTGAGTGTTAAAGGCATAGTTCTCTTATTTTAGACAAGCTTACTGGTATGTTAGTTACCTCTCAAGCAAAGATAAGCAATTAAATTTACAAAAATGTTTAAGGTCTGTGAAAAATCAATTTGTAAGAAATCAGTCACTCATAACACCTAGTTTATGTTAATTAGACTCTCCAACTTCATAGCAATATTAGGATGACATGCCAAAACCTTAAAAAAAAAACTACTTTATTCATGTATACCATGCAAAACAGTGGTTTCCATGATGACGTTTCAAAATATGTCTGTATATATTTCACTATATACATGTATAAACATATATGTATACATGTTGATGTGTATGAACAATTTGATAATAATTTCACAATACCCTTACTTATCTAATCTTTCTTCTTTGACTATGAAGAACTTTAACTTATCAATAAAATAATATAAGCCAAATGCTACTGTGAATTTAGCCCTAGTAAAAACACAATTTCTTCCATTTATTAAATGTTTGTTATTGATGTATTATTGCTAATTATTGGAATTAAGACTTCGAAAACAACACTAATCCATTTTACAGAGAACAGGTCTAGACTTCAAGAAAAGTACACATCAGCACTGGCTGAACAGCCAGGAAAGATGAATCAAACTGACTTTACTAACTCCCATGTCTATAAAATTCTCACCAGCTAAACTGCCCAGAGTAGTAGCTGTTCAATAAATAGCGTTAGCCAGTGGGTAAACAAACTTTAAGTTTAAATGAGTGCTTTTCTCCAAGGGATCATTAAAATGCCATTTCAAAAGTACATTTAGGCTAGAGTCAGATGGAAGGGGAGAAGGACCTCTTCTGTCAATGGACTGGGAGGGAGGAGGCTACAGCTAGGATACAAAGTGAATAAATTGTAATAAAAAAGTACATTCTACATTCTCTACCAATTAAAGTACATTTAAGAGAATATAGTATGTTTTCAGCTTTAATTCATTCATTTGCTTTGATTTGGCCTGTTGTAATAACCCAATGTCTAGCCTTATCTAGAGATTTAAATTATGTCCCAAGTTCCCTGGAATCACTCTACCTAAAGTTTAGTTAATTAAGTAGGAAAAGAAAATGAGGATAAACAAAACATTCTTCTCCCCAAGAATATCTCTGTGTGTGTGTGTGTGTGTGTGTGTGTGTGTGTGTGTGTGTGTGTGCATAGATGTATCCTGGTTATGTTAGGTGGAGTTTATAACAGATAGTGATTATGGCTGATGTTTCTTATCAAATACAAAGAATGGAAGACATAAACTTTTGGAAGATTCTTTTCACTCTTCCCATTGGCCATGAAGAATTCATGATAAAGCCCATAAATGTTACAAGTCATCCTCATAAAATATTTCCAGTTCACTTTGAAAGCCAACACACAACAAAGAGCTGGAGACTGTCTTCCACTTGCTAGCACAAATGCCTCCAGGATTAGAAGTGGACTGTGTGTACGTGTGTTCCCATGTTCTGCTTTAACTTTGCCTCTAGTGGTTGCTAATTATTGTAATTAAGCTTTTGAAAACATCACCATATCCATTTTACATAGACTAGGTCATAGGCTTTAACAAAACTACAAATCAGCACTGGCTGGACAGCCAGGAAAAGATAACTCAAACCCACTTTACTAACTCCCACCTCTACAACATTCTCTCTAGCTAAACTGCCCAGAGAAGTAGCTGTTCAATAAATAATGTAAGCCCATGGGTGATCAATACATACCACTCATAGCAATCCATTACAATGGTTTACCTATTATTTTTCAGGAGTTCTTGTGCTCAGGATAGATAAAAACCAGCCCTCACCTCACAGTCAAACTGTTGTCAGAGACGATAGGATGGCAGATTATCTTTTTTAACTTCTTATAAACTCTTTGTGAGTTTCGCATCACGTGCCCCAGGCCTAGTCACCACCTTGTTCTCTCACTATCTCATCACGGAAGCTGTAGCATGTCACAGTGTGTCCAACATTATATGCCTCTGTCCACACATCTTCAGTTGCAAATGCTCATTGCAATGAGTCATTGGTCTGCTTCAAGACCTCCCGCTTCTGTGACATCATCAATATTGGATCCTCATGGGGCCTCCTCTAAATTATCCTGTTGCTGCCCCTTGTCATAGAGATCCAGAGGCTTTGGATCAGCAGGACTAGCCCTTTTAGACATCCCAGCCATTTGCAGATCCTTCGTACTATTCGTCTGTCTCTCTGTGAAGCCACTGAGTGCTGACCATTGTGTCGCTGAAGTTGTTGGGGATAGAGAGGGCAGCAAGTTCCGAGGCAGGAAACCACTGTTGCGCCCTTCACACAGTCTCCATGTGGTTGCTTTGTATGCAACGTTTCACTGACTCCTCCTTGTAAATCCAGTCTTACCAATGGAAAGTTAGAGGATTAACAGCCAAACGACAGGTCTAAGTCATAAAGTCAGTTGAACTGTAAATGCCACCTGGATCTCTGTGAAGGAAAAGAACCAAAATTTTTCAGTAAACACAGACATTATTAGTTGGCTTTGTGATATAGGCATTCACAACTGTACCCATTTTGATAGACTGTAACAGCAAAATGATAACATTGCGTGCTCTGTGTTTTCTGCTGTGGTAAGACCAGTTCTGAAAGGTCCCTTTTAATTTGGTAGCCACGTTTATAAAACATTTATGGACTTCTGAGGGTGAAGAAAAAGGCTTGAAGGAGTAAATAGCTCAGAATAATGTATCAATCATATTTCTATGCACAACAGTCAATGGAATACCTTAATTCAACTCTTGTTGGAGAAAGGAATGCTAAAGATGAAAGAGTTGTCTTGCTGAAGATCACCTTTCACTAAGTCAAACAATGATACCAAAACAATGGCAGAGAGAGTTCTCATGAAGGCTTCAAGTATAGGACACATTTTAAGTTAAAGGCATGAGACACATTGAAATGCAGTGGAAGACGAGCCCAATGACGTTATTCTATACAGTGCCAGGAAGGTGACACAGCCACAAGAATAGTTAGAGGAAGTGGAACTAGTTTAGTTCAGACTGCTGGTTTTAGAGTTTCATGAAAACTCATAATAAAAGAAAAAAGAGAAGATAACAGTTTCCTGTACAAAGTAAAGCATTCTATCAGAACATGTTGTAAATAAAATAATGATAAACCCTTCTCAAAATCAGAAAATAACACTCTCTTACTTGCTTTAAAATACACATATTAAATGTCAGAGAAGAACATTGATTCAGATCTTGCTCTGTGCATTTATTCTGATTTCCAAAACCTGCTTCCTTGACAACAGGTTTTCAGTGGAAAAGATGAAATTGTGTATGTGAACATATGTGTGTGTGTGTGTGTGTGTGTGTGTGTGTGTGTATTGGGAAGTAAGCTGGATCTCATGACTACTTATGTGTCTTCATTTCCTCATCTTTTATTACGATGCTCATGGAAGACATATAAATAATGAATGAGCTAAAGATCAAAATTACTAATAACGGAACAGCTTTGTAGGACTGCACTTGTCTTGACCCTGACTGTAGAACTGTGTAGATGACTGGCATTTGGCTCCATTAAGAGTTTATATACCATGGGCAAAACACTAGAAATTGTTCACTTTGACCTTATTATAACATAGTACTTGGCAGCTAAGCCACATGCCAGCTCCAGAGTGGTTTGCTTGGTGTGGAGGTAATTAATCTGGGTTAATTACAGCATCCTTTTAGCATTATTACAGAGGTTCCTCAGAAACTGGCTTTTTCATGCAGTAAACAAGACTAACAGTTATGAATCCCAAAATAAATTTCTGAGGACTAAATGGCAAAAAATTTTTGTCCTTTTTTTCATGTAAATTATGAGAATGCAGATATATATTTGTATTCTCATAATATATATTAAAATATTATAGAATGTATATATATATATATATATATATATATATATATACATACACACATATACATTTGGGAATGATGAACTCATACAAAAAAATCTAGGACTGCCCCTATCTTTCCTAGCTTCAGTATGGGTTCAGTATTCCTAAATGATTTTCAGGGCCAAAGTTTTTAGAGTCATCAGGACGTATTTCAAAATTCTTGTCTCTAAACTACATATTAAATTTTGGTCCCCAAACTATATAATGTTACTGAGCATTCTTTTTTCATGAGATTCTATTTACATTGATTCTCAACATAGATAATCTTGAAATAATATTGTCTTGGAAAACAGAAAATTTAACAAAAATGTAAATGGATTCAAATGAGAGGTTCTGACATACAAGCAAAGCAAATAGGTAGTAGGTACATCAGGTGTTTCTCTCTATCTCTGATTCTTCCAGGTTACATTTGCTTTGATTTTCTAACTAGCAACTTTAGTTCTGTGGTAACCAACACTGTTATCAAACAAATGGATCGAATCCTTTTGCTCTGTCCAGATAGATGGACAGATATCCTGAGCAGACAACAATTAGCTCTCCTACTCTTGGCAGCAGTAGGCCCATTAGGACTTAAAGGTTAAATTGGTATACCAAAGGCTTGCCCTGAGAGTTAGGGGCTTATTGTCCAAGACTTATGAAGCCAGAAACTTAAATCTCTGAGTGCTACAATCTAAAAGCATCAGTGTTCCATGTTCTTGGTACCTATTGATAACCACAGCTTCCAGTCACAGTGTGAGGGCGCAGCATTTGAGAGCCTACAGTGTTGGAACCCTTTGCTCTTCTTGTGTCTCTTGTTACAGATCTTGAATATAGGGCACTGGGACTCTAGGTTTTTAAAAGCATTTGCTGTTGTAATTCTTGAGCCTAATGTTTATTGTCCATTGGCCCTTAAGTCCTCCGTATGCTTTTAAACTCTTCTGGAGAATACAGTTCACAATTTCTTGTCCATGGATCTTTACGGTCTGCAACCTTTCTTCAGCCTTGGCTTCCTGCCTTACCTTGTCTTCTCTATATGTCTGGCATCTCTTGTCTTCATTAACCCTATTGTTTCATCCCCTGGATACCTTCCTCTTTCTTTTACTGCTATTCTTGCTGCTGCTGTTGGCTGTTGGCATCTCTACCACTCCTACTTCCAGCTACCACTTTCATTGCTTCCCTTCAAGTCAGCAGTGCAACCAGGGCTACTCATGAGGAAAATTTATGAGGGTGTCTTTTAAGATAATGGTTCTTGGTTAATTCATGGAAGACGGAATCTTTAAAGCAGTGCAAAAATCACAATGTTGTTATATTCTATTTTTTCTTTAAGTGATTAAAATGAATATACGTAAGAAAAACATTTCCCCCAATACCCTCACATGATCAAATGCTTTACGTATTATGGGTGGAAAACAAATATGAAAAACAAGTTATATCCCGAGAACCCATATACATCTGTAACTAAGCAACCTGTTTTATATCCAGCTTTTCTTTACTGGCAGGCTGCAGTTTACAGAAAGCATGAATTATCTTAAAAGGCAATCTTATAAAAATCTTAAAATAATCACAAACCTAAACTTTTAAATGAAAAAACAATCAGCATTTTTTTACTTTAAATCTTTAAGGTGAGCATCTACTTATTAATAATTTTTATGAAATCACAACAGGAAGCTGGGGCAAAAAATGGGTATAAGAAATTAACCACCTTGAAGCCCAGCTTCAGTGAAAGAGCCACCTCAGCTGGGGCTAATTGGGGTGTTGTTCTCCCTCATCAACAAGTCCCTGGCTTGACTATTGAGGGTGTGCTTTCATCCTCTGTGGCATGACAATGCTCCCCCTCCCCCAGGGGAAAGTGATCAAAGAGCAGGCAACAGAATCCATGTCAGAGACAGCCCCTTCTCCCCTTGCTAGGAAACTCACAGGAAGACTGAGCTGGCTATTGTCTACATCTGAGCATTTGCCAGGCCACAGAGGAAGAAGATGCAGGCAGTCCTGAGGAGACTTGATAAGCTCGGGTCAGAAGGTACAGGAGGAAGGCTCACCCTTTCTAAGAAATAGGAGAGAGGAAGAGAGGGAAGATGAGGAAGGGTGGGACCATGAGGAGACAAGGGAGGGGGCCAAAATCGGGATGTAAAGTGAATAAATTATAAAAATAATTTAAATTTTAAAAAAAGAGTGTACTTTGCTGAACTTCAAACTGTTCCCTAAGATTTTGTACCTCAAAGCCCCTAGCAAAACGTCTTTATTTGACCTTGTTAAACAATCTACTTTTCCTAATTTTTTTTCTGATGGTGGTGGCGATTACTAACAATTTTCATGTGTAGGTTCTTTCCAAGGGTGGTGTTAAGCCATTAATCTGCTCCAGCAACCCTGGCTGAAAGAGCCCAAGCGTTGCCAATTGTAGGTGCCAGATATACTGCCCAGTGAGGGCCTGGAAGCCCCCTTAGAATTTCACACAACTCATATGTTATGAGGGAAGTGGATACCACAAGGGCAACAAGCAGAGCCACGCTCCGTAACGGGCACGAGGTCCTCGGGGTTATGGCTCTCTGGGACAGACTCATCCTGATGTTGCCCAGCGGTGGGCCGCATTCCACGAATTCTAGACCTGTTCTGCTGTTGCTCCTGCATCGCTCCCAACAGAAAACCACTTAGTGATGTTCTGCTAAGTCTGTTCCCTGGCCTCACATGGAAAGCCCTTTAGGCTGAATTTATTTGTTAAATTATCTTTATAAAAAGAGAGTCTGGATGGCGATATGAAGAGTAACTGAGGATTTGTTTCCCGTTGCACTATAACTAAGGGTTAAAGTGGAGGCCAGAAGGGAGTGAGATTCACCTCATTTAATACCGTATCGTAATTCTGAGTTGCACACTTTAAAAAGAAAGCTCTGTAACCAAGCTTCATTGGTGAAATTTTTCTAAAGACAAAAAAAAAAAAAAAAAAAATCTATAACGAGGCCTGATTATTGGAGTTTCTTTTCTGGCATACATTTAAAAATAATGAAGGCTTGAAGCCACAATAGGTCTGATTTAACTCAACTGATTAAAAGGGTCAACGGGAGTTCATTTTTTTTTTCCTCCCTCAGGAACGTTTTAAGAAAAATAACTCATCTGTGCCTACATTAGGATATCTTTGCGATTAGAAGCCTCGAGAGTTCCACAGGGCTCGGTCTGACACTGCTGGAGTCTAGCATTGAATACAATCTCCCCAACGGCCCAGGGTACCTTTACATAGGCTGTGTGGAAGGTTTGCTTGCTCTGTCTTCGGCGGCTGTCGACTATGTAATCACACTTTCGGGCTGCGTTTTCATTGAACTAGAAGAGAAACTATAAATTCGCATGTAAGATTGGAAAAGATCGTCATTCTTGCAAGTTTGTGTTGGGTAGTGAACTCTTGTGCATGCACTAGACAAAGGAAATTGAGTTCATAGGCATACACACACACACACACACACACACACACACACACACACACACGGCTCCAGGGAGAAGGGTCTGTTTTAATTTCTGCAAGGGTTGGAAGGGTTGGACATTGTTCTGGAGTGGGAAACACCTTAATGACTTTCTACTAAGTCTGTTAACCTGACTTCAACTGGAAAGCCCTTTAGGGTGAAATTATTTGTTATCTTTATACAAAGAAGATTTGAATGGAATATGAGAAATTTGAACACATTTTTTTTTCTCAGAAAAAAATTAAAACAAAACAAGTAACGTCAGCCACAAGATTAAGTGTTGACCCAGAGAGCCTTGGGATGAGACAAGGTTCCAGATCACACTGCTATTTGATCTTTGTTGCAAGTTCTGACTTATTGAGGTGTTAATTTTCATTTTTTTTCTATTTATACAAACTTGGCCTCGTAGTTAGTTCTAAAGTCATCTGTTCCATGAAATGTTCTTGTTCTCCACAAAATCCAGATACACCCCATCCCATAGCTATGTTATTTATTTTATTTCCATGAATCTGTCAGCTGCAAGATTGGTTTTCCAATGTTAGTAAAGGCCAGCTCATTTCAAGCACCTGTTCCCTCCAATGTCCCCGTGTAAAGGTCTCACAGGTCCCGACACCAATCAATACGGAAGGTGTGCAGAGTTCAAAGAGGAGCGATTAAGACACAGTGAGGTCACTTATTGAGCTCGGATAACTAGGCTGTGATCATGCGAGTTGAATCTAACCCTACTCCTGTGACTCCTCTTCCTACCACGAGGTGGTCCAGGCCTTTGTGTATCCTGAAAGGGAATGAGAAAGCTGACCAAGATACCAGGCTAGGTGGGGAAACTATTCAAATGCATAATCTGTCTAATGTTTATACTGTTCTTTGCTTGCATATTTCCCTAGATGATTTTAGTTACACTTAACTGAAATTCTTAATCAAGTGACAAGATAAAGCAATCAATAATCTCCTTCCTCCTATGATAGAGCTAACCACAATGCAACTAACAGTGCTAAAGTGTCCTCAAGTCACACCCTTCTTCCTGCCCATTCTTTTTGCCTCAATGGTGTAAGATCAATGCTCACTGGACAGAAAGGCGATTTCTGTGCCTTCAGATTTCTCATGTGGATGCTTCTTTCCATATCAGTTTCTTAGGTATGATGGCTCTTTTTCTTCACAACTCATTGATTAGGATTGGTTTGCATGACTTTTACTAACCAATCACTGGAAAGAACATAGGATAAAAATATTCCGAGACTGATGCTAGGAAGATGACCAGTGGCAGAGGCGTATGTGGAGAGGGGTGGTGACAAAAGGGGGGTTGTTTACATTTCTGTGTTCAAATGATAGTTCAGTGTCTCCTAGTTTGCTTATTCCAGCCACATGAGTGTAATAGGCCCCACTGTATAGCTGCTTTCGTGTATGACTTACATGCAGCCAGCTCTTTATTTTGGTCACTTGCTGACTTGTAATTACACAAAAGCGGTAATTATCACCCAATCTAGGAAGTCACAGTCTCAACCCTAATGAGAAAGTCAATAAATGCTGAATATGAAGAACTGTTGTAGACTAGACTGATACTCCGTTGAAGATCCTGAAAGCTTTGTTTGACTTAATAGATGGTCTTTTAAGTTTAGAAAAGCATTTGGTTTTGGAGCCTATGGCTAGGTATACATGTGAAAGCAGTCGTCACTTCTGCTTTTATCATCAAATGACATAGGTGAGGACAATTAGCACAGTTTAACGTTACACCAGTTGTTCAGAGTTGCAAGGGTACAATGATAACTCATTTCTATATTAATTTACCTTCTTGTAAGGATTAATGAAAATTATCTGCCTGTTGACCCATTCAAGTATTTTGACTGTCTTTATTTATAACATTTATGTAAAAATTGATGTATACACATATATATACATATGCAAGTGTTCATATATGTCACACAAATATTTAGTGAAATATTTTCTGAAATTATAAATTAGTTTTTTTACAAAGCTTTCTAATTAGCAAAAGTTTTAATTTTATTAAAGTTTAACATGCTAATTAACCTTTTTAATGGTTAAATTATCTTACCTAATATTCTAAATATTCATAATTGCAGGAAGAATCGCCTATATGTGTTTCTATAATTTTAGCTTTGTGTTGAAACTCAAGATTGATCTAAATATAATTTTCTCATATGCTTTGTGGTAAATATCAAGTTTACTCCCCCATACCTCAGATGGGGGCCCAGATGTTCCAGACCCAGCTTCATTTATTTTTTGAAAAGGTTCTGCCGTACAGATTGATTTGTTTTGGTGATTTTGCAGGAAGCCCATCAACTACAGAGTATTGCGTTTATGATCTCTTTGTTTAGTTGTATTGATTGTCTTACCTTCGCTTCTGTCAATATCCTACTGTCTTGATTACTAAAATAAGTCTGCAAAAAAAAAAAATAGTGTGAAAACACTAACATTCCTCCAGCATCAAAAAACTTTTTTTTTTTTTTTAACTCTGTGTCTCTATAAATTTTGGAAACAGTTATTGATTTCTACAAATATGCCTTCAGGGAATAAAATTGCTATTGTAGAGACAGACAGGAAGACAATGACAGATGTAAATCAAATTAGAAAGGACTGGCCCCATGGCAATATTATGACCTTAGGACAACAAATGAACACCAAAGGTCACCATTTCCTTGGGTGCTTCTGGTTTTCTGTTACCATAACTTTGTATAGTTTTCAGTGCAGTTTTCACACATCTTGGAAAATCAATAATTAAGTTTTTGATTGGTTTATAATGCTATCACCAAAGATAAGGGGTATAAGTTTTCACCATCACATTTTTTTTTTCTGTACTTAGTAGACTTTGTATAAGTCTGCAAACACATATTCAAGTTTAGCCTTGCCATGGCAGTGGTCAATCTAATTTTAAACCCATCCTATGTATTTTTCATATTAGACATTGTGTATTTGTTTTATGATTGAATCAGTTTGTTTTTAATAGAACAGTGTCCATCCACTTCTTTTTTACCTTTATTTGTTTTGTTTATTTATTTATTTATTTTTGTTTGTTTGTTTCTATATGTCTTTGGGTACATGCATACCACAATTCACATATGTAAATCACAAAAGAGTATTGAAAGTCATTTTTCTCCTTCTGATGCCTGTGTCCCAGGCATCAGAATATAATTTTCAAAATTACATTTTTGCCTATTTATATGCACTGTTTTTCAAATTTCATATATATATCAAATATATCTTACAAATACTATATACAATGTTTAAAAATTCTTATAAATTATATATCGCTGTCTCTTTTTTATAACCAAAATGATTATAGTTGGGCATGTGGATATGATGCTGATAAGAGTCCAAAAGTCCTTCAGGAATCATTGAGCTGTTTTCTTTCTTCTCCTTTTTTCCCCTGTAATGCGTATGTTATTAGATAATAACAGCGGATTACGAAAATGCTTTCATTACATGGGGCAAGAATTAGAAACCGTCTTTTGGGGGTCATGTAGATGAAACTAGAAGGCATCACGTTCATGCAGTTACCTAGAGCAGAAAGACAAACACCGTATGTTTCCATGCACGTGGAGAAGCTGAAGAAGAACACTGCTTTCGTATCAGTTGGGACAGTTTCACTACAAGTCAGAGAGGGTGCAACAGAGAGAAAGATATAGACAGGTGTCAGAAAATGGGCACCCTGTTGCAGTTCGAAGCGGAGAAGTTAAGAGTTCTAGACTCTAATTTATTATAATTTATGTGTTATCAAAATTATAATATTTGACATTTCTTGCCAAAAAGAAATGAGTAATGTTTT
This sequence comes from Rhombomys opimus, assembly GCA_010120015.1. Taxonomy (NCBI): domain Eukaryota; kingdom Metazoa; phylum Chordata; class Mammalia; order Rodentia; family Muridae; genus Rhombomys; species Rhombomys opimus. Next base: position 6,107,518 of record REGO01000068.1, read on the forward strand.
ATGAGATAAAGCTGCCATTTACCCTGCTTTGAATATTATATAATGTGTGCATGAATTATATTATCACCTTATACCCTATAAATATGCACAAGTTTTGTGACAATTTATGAAAAGATGTTTCTAATGTCATGCTTATTATAAATCTGACATTTTTGATACATAATGTGTGGTTTTTAGAAGAAAACTTGATGGGCACTCAAGGTATTAAGGTAGGACACTGACCTTTGGCACCTCAGAATAAGGATCAATGTACTGCATGATCACATGAATTTCCACTTAGTTCCTAGAGAAAAAGCAAATTTATTTTTTATAGCCTTCATAAATCTATACACATAAATAGCTCAGTATTCAGTCAAATATACATATATATTCATTACTGTATACATCTTTTATTCTAGAACTTCATCTTGAAAATTCAAGTCTCTTCACAAACCTGAACTTCATAATTTTGCTTTCTAACTCAGAAAGATTATCAACATGACCTGGAGTGATGGTTTAGTTGGCAAAGCACTTGCCTTGCAAGCATAAGGATATGAGACCAATCTTCAGTACCTGCATAAATGAGCTAAGTGTGGTAGCACAGACTTCTAATCCCAGCTCTGGGGATGGGGAGATAGGAAGACCACTAGGATTCATGCTAACATAGTTGATGAGCTTCAAGGAGTGAGAACCACTTTGTTAAAAAGAGGTAGACAGTTTCCCGATGACACCAAGATTGTTCTCTAGCCTCTATGTGCACGTGCATAAACATTCACAATAGTTTTTCAAAAGAGTTTTGTATAAATATTAGCAATGCTAAATGCAATCATAGGAGGAGCTGGAAATGAAATAGATAGGGGAAATGATATAAACACAGTACATGTGTGTAGAAGTCTGAAAAAAATTAATCAAAAGTTTGTCAACAATAAACTAGACATGTGCTGTGTGCTGTCATTCCAGCTGAAGAAGGAGGCTGGTTGTAACCCAGGGAGCTGCTGGCCAGTGTAGGCAACATAGAAAGATCCTGTCTTTAAAAACAAACAGGAAAAGCTTCGTTTGAAGAACACTCCCTACCTCATTTTCCAGAGGAAGTGTGTGGGAAGATTGTGTATTTTTCCCCAGGTGTTTCCTACATCTGAACATACATGATTGAGAGTTGCTCTTTGGACAGTGTTGGTGAGTTATTAGAAAGCTAGGAGCTCAGTAAAAATTCCTAGTATCAAAGATATGCGTGTTACATTCCATTCTATAGTCACTAATGGCTTGTGGGTTAGTCTACTGTCACCTGCTTTGATATGGCTAGAAATAGAAATCCTGAAAGAGCTCTTAAAACTACTAAAGCAAGTTTCAGCTCATAGCTATCATATAGTCAGGTCTTGGTCTTTAAAAATCCAAGTTCTCCCTGATTGTTATTATTATTATTATTATTATTATTATTATTATTATTAACAGGCTTTCTCCCCTCAAAACTCTGAGTATAGCAGTTTCTTTTTTATCTTATTTTATCTTATTTTTTTAAATTTTTATTATTAGTTACATTTTATTAACTCTGTATCCCGCTCCCTCATTCCTTCCCAATCCCACCCTCCCTTCCTCATCTTCTCTCTGCCCGTTTCCAAGTCCACTGATTGGGGAGAACCTCCTCCCCTTTCATCTGACCCTGTTTTATCAGGTATCTTCAGGACTGGCTGCAAAGTCCTCCTCTGTGGCCAAGCAGGACTGCCCCTCCCTTGGGGGGTGGGGAGGTCAAAGAGCCTGCCATTGAGCTCCTGTCAGAAATAGTCCTTGTTCCCCTTACTATGGGACACCAATTGGTTACTGAGATACCACGGGCCACATCTGAGCAGAGGTTCTAGGTTATATCCATACCTGGTCCTTGGTGTAGTATCAGTCTCAGAAAAGACCCCTGTGCCCTGATATATATTTAGTGAAAATTTTTAAATAAATGTGTATAGAATTCCAATTCAAACTCTAGAAAAGGAGGAGGAGTATTTGTGAGTAAAGCAGGAAGAAGAGTTATTATTAGTTATAATTTTCTATATGGTGATGAGAGGTGGAATAGACATGAGTTATTAAAAATATTCATGAAGTCACCTTAGCCATTCATGGGTTAGAAGGAAAGGAGGAGAGAGAAGGAGGAGTCTATTTCAGTAACTTGTTAGTTTTTATTTAAACACGCTGATGTCACTCAAACATATTTTACTTGGCAATGTCCCAAGAATGTGATAGAATATAATTTTTATACCAGTAAAAATGTGCTCATGAGATATTCTTATGATGATTATGAGTATCACCACAATCATGATTTTAAGTGTGATATCCAGTTAGGGGAAACTAAGAGAAAGCATAATAATTCAGGCATTACTCAGACGTTTCTACTTTTTAAATTTTTTTATTATAAGAGCATTCGTTTATTTTGAACAGTAAAAAATATTTTCATTTTAACTGATGGGGAAATTACTAAATCATTGTTAACTATCTTACAAAGAATGACTCATTAGAAATTTTTATAAATTATATATATACACACTTTTATCATAAAACTTTTTTTCTTTTTTTATATATAATTTTTTATTGTTTGTTATTATTAGTTACATTTTATTAACTCTGTATCCCTGCTGTATCCTGCTCCCTTATTCCTTCCCAATCCCACCCTCGCTTCCTCAGCTTCTCCCTGCCCCTTTCCAAGTCCACAGAATGGGGAGGGGAGGACCTCCTCCCCTTTTCTCTGGCCCTGTTTTATCAGGAATCTGTTTTATCAGATGTTTCTACTTTTTTGATCGACTATGATGAAGAACTTTGAGGGAAGGGCACATTTGAGCTGAGAGGAGGGTAGAGATCAGTGCTTGTGTGATATGTTCTGAGCTGCACCTAGGGAGTTTGACAACATATAGGTAGAAAGGTCTGTTTGGTTGCCAAGCATATAGGTATAATGGTGAGAAATGAGATACATTTAGAAAGAGATTGGAAGTAAACAAGAGCAGAAGTGAAATGAGACCTTCTCAAACAGATGAAGTGAAAAGTAAAGGAAGCTTTAAGTAGTTCAAATAAGAAAGTCAAAGGGACAAGCACTTGCAAAACACCTTAAGTAGTGCAGTTTGCCATTTTCTGTTATTAGTCTCTCTCTCTCAAGCTCTCACTCACTCTGTGTGTGTGTATGTGTGAGTGTATGTGTCTGTGTGTGTGTGAACAAAATATTAAAGAGTATGGGTGAAAAGTATGTTTTTTGGTCTTTGCAGGATAACTTTCCTGTATGATCATTACAAAATCACATTCTATGAATACAGTCAGTTTTCCCTATTAGGAGATTCTGTGTATCTATATACAAAGCCTCAGAATGAAACTACCAAAGCAAATAAACAATTATAACCATTCTGAACGTGCACAAATTTTCTCTCTTATTGTCTAAATAGACAATTATCACAATCTTTTATATTAATTAAGTATTATAGATGACCTAGGCATTATTTAGTGGTCAGGAGGATGTTTGCAGGTTAAATGTTAGTACTGTCACATTTTATACAAGGAGGATAAAAATCAGAGAAATTTAATGCCTTCTGCTGCTAATCCCCTGTAGGTACCAAACAAGAATAGGCCCAATAACATTAGCAGTGGGCACTGCAAGGCCCTTACCTTGCTGAGCTACCTCTGAAATTTAAAGTCTGGACAATGCATTAATATTCTATTTTCTTACATTTTTTTTGGGTGTGTGTTTGTATAACTCAGCTGATATTTTCCACATCACACATGCAGCGAGGAGTTAGCGATTAGTCCAAATGGTGAACAGATTGCAATACAAAAAAGTAAATGTGGTTGGGAGAAATCTAAACTGTGTGCGTATTGTACATGATTAGCTTTGTTCCCGTGTTGTTATTCCATGCCACTGCAATCGGTGTAATTGCATCTTGTGACTATGTTACAACATGTGTTTTGCCCAGATGAAGAGTAATCACAACAAGTAATTCGAACTTGTCATTTGGAAGCATTACTATAAATGGCAGAAGAATATTCTGTTAAAATCTTTATGGCTGTGCTATGCATTTTTGTAATCATTCCAGAAAGTGACTGGGGGTGGCAGATGCCTGACAAAAGGCTTTTTATTAAGCTATTTCTGTGAGCATTTTTAACGAAAATCTACAATGAACTTTTGGCATTTTAGGTAACTCATTCTCTTCGGGGATTTTGTTTTAAAAGCATAGTCATCAGTGAGCATATCACACAATTGTCTGCAAATGTCACATACACTGACATATAAACATGAGTAAAAGAAGCATCATGTTGTGTTTTTATACCTCTGGCTTTTTTGTGTTTGAAAAAATAATAATTTCAAATCACAGGGTACCGTTTATAAAGAGTTTCCTATTTTCAAGCTTGGTGCTCTCCCTTGCCTTCCTCTTCTTTCCTCAACTCTTCCTACTTTCCTAGTTGGAACACACCTTGCTCACCCTCCCTCCATCATCTTTATGCCTGCTCCCTCGGCTTCCTTTGCAATGCACCACAGCTTTCTCAGGGAAAGCCTGTGGCTCACTGTGTGCAGGCATTTGAGCCTCTGTTAGGTTCAGCTTTGAGGATGAATTATCCTAACAGTCCTAAACAGTTCTAAGTTCTCTTTGCTATCAAAGACACTGGCTCAGTCATCTGTGTATAATCCAAATAGCTGGCACATTACATACAACGTGGTACTCCACCCCACCACTTCATCTCTACCTGAAACCCTAGCCTAAGATGGTTACCCTAAAAAAATCAGCATTCCTTTTTGGGTGGAGATTTGGTGGATGTAAATATGGACTGGGAATTGTGAATTCTTTAGCTGGTTACAAGTTCTTTAATCTGTTCTTTATGACTAAGAATAAAAATATTAATTGAGATGTGAGACTAGACTCAGATCTTGGAGGAGTAAGAGTAAAGTGGTGGATGCTCATGGAAACCCTCCCAGAAGAGCACTCCTTTTGTTACTACACTGGCCTGGTGAGAATTTTCAGAGTAACCACGGAAACATGGAGAGAAGCAAGGTAGATTCAGTCACCGGAGATGTCTGGACTTAATTGAACAATGAACCAGCCACAGACGTAGACCATCTCTGCTTATAAAAGAATTCTTATAATTGTGTTGCATATGCTATTATATGAAATTCACTGCAGCTGTCTTCCTGAAGAGGTTCTGTCCACATTCTTTCCTTGAGTCTGTTCAACTAATTCCTTTGCTTGAAGTTATACTGAACTGTTTTTCTTAATAAGCTTTAGTTTTGCTTCAAAAATAATTTCTTTTGAGGACTTGAAACCTAGGAAAGCAAACATACAGTACATAGTAAGAGAAGAGTGGAGGATATTGCTCAGATGGTAGAGCACTTATCTACTATGCATGGAGTCCTGGGCACAAACTCCTGATACTCGGGAAATGGCTGATCCCATCTATAATACTTGGACCTAGAGAGATGAGACAGAAGCATCAGAAGTTCAAAATCACAAGCTGGTGAAATGGCTCAGTGTCTGGTGGATGCTCTTTCCCACAGGTCTAATGACCAGGGTTGATGCTGAGATCCTACAAGATGGTAGTTAAAAACTTACCTCTAAGACTTGTATTCTCTCCTCCATATTTCTTTTTTAGTTGTAGGGATATACATTCTAACAGTGTATTCACACATACACCCCCACTCACGGACACACACACTTATTTAAAAAAAATGCCAAGCAAAGCTGTGCAGGGTACTTTGAAACCTTAAGTATAAGCAGCAAAGACTTTGTTGCTGCCAGAAAAGCAGAAAGAAAGCTAAAAAATAAGTTTTTAGAGACAAAAAATTACCTTAACTTTTGTCCTCAGTAATAAAGAATATTTTTAAGATTGAAGAAATGACCAATATTTTTGCTTCTGAAAATGACAGAAAAAGAAACTGATAAAGGCATGTATTATATATCATGATCTTCTTCCCTGATGATGCTGACTCACACTGCCTCCAAGTTGGCACCTGTGAGAAAACTGTAAATCCTGCAGGTTTGAAAAATCCCCAACATTACTATAAATCATTTAGTACATGTATATGACATATATATGTATGTATGTCTACAGGAAGAAAATGTAAATAATCCATATTTATCAGCTGCACTAAACTAAAGTCCAAGTGGATCAGACCTCAATATAAATCCAGAACACTAGACCTACTAGAAGAAAAAGTAGGGAAGAGCCTTGAACTCATTGGCACAGGTGACAACTTCCTGAACAGAGCACCAACAGCACAGGCTCTAAGATCAACAATCAATAAATGGGACCTCATGAAACTGAAAATCTTCTGTAAAGCAAAGGACACTGTCATCAGAACAAAATGACAACCTACAGATTGGGAAAGGATCTTCACCAACCCGACATCTGACAGAGGGCTAATATCCAAAATATATAAAGAAGTCAATAACTTAAACTCCAACAAACCAAACAACCTAATTAAAAATGGGGTACAGAGCTAAACAGAGAATTCTCAACAAAGGAATGTCAAATGGTGGAGAAACATTTAAAGAAATGTTCAACATCCTTAATCATCAGGGAATTGCAAATCAAAACGACTCTGAGATACTGTCTTACACCCATCAGAATGGCTAACATAAAAAACTAAAGTGACAGCACATTCTGGTGAGGATGTGGAGAAAGGGGAACCCTCCTCCATTGCTGGTGGGAGTGTAAACTTGTAAAACCACTTTTAAATCAATCTGGTGCTTTCTCAAAAAATTGAGAATCAAGACCCAGTAATGCCACTCCTGGGCATATATCCAAATGATACCCCATCATACAACAAGGACAGTTGCTCAGCTATATTCATAGCAGTTTTATTCATAATAGCCAGAATCTGGAAACAACCTAGATGTCCCTCAGTGGAGAAATGAATACAGAAAGTGTGGCACATTTACACTATGGAATATTGCTCAGCAATTAAAAACAAGGAAATCATAAAATTTAGAGGCAAATGAAAGGAACTAGAAAAGATAATCCTAATGGTGAGGTAACCCAAAAGCAGAAAGACATTCACGGTATATACTCACTTATGAGGGTGTTAGCCATATAATACAGGATAAACATACTACAATACACAGACCTAAAGAAGCTAACTAACAAGGACGATCCTAGGAATGATGCTTAGTGCTCATTCAGAAGGTCAAATAGAATAGACACTGGAAGGGGTTGAAGAGAACTAATGTAAACGACCGCGTAACCGTCTCGCCAGCAAGAAGGCACACGGACGACAGGATCCTTCTGCAGCAGGCTTTATTATTCCGCAATGAATGGAGGAAGACGCGCAGCCCCAAGATGGCGCTGCTTAAATAAGCCCCGACCGCACTTATGTGACGTGGAGTGACGTGTCATACCCTGATTGACTGCTTACTCGTACCCGTCTGACGGCCCGGGGTGGGGCTGTGGCTTGGCGCGCCTTTGCAAGTGCACATGTGCTCTCAGAGGCTGTTACCAGTATAGAGACAGGATGCCGGCGCCATCTTGTAATGGCGTCTGAACTTCGGCTCTCTACAAACTAACAGGACTGTAGCCTACCATAGATGTTCTCTGAAAGACTCCACCCAGCAGGAGATTGAAGCAAATACTGAGACTCACAGCAAAACTTCGGGAAGAGCTCAGGGAGTCTTAGGGTAAAGTGTGGGTAGGAGGGCAGAAGGACCCAGAAAGGATCCAAGCTCCATAAAAAGAACAACAGAGCCAATAACTCTGGGCCAAGTGGGGTTCTGCAGAGCCAACAAGTCTGGGCTGAGTGGAGTTCATGCGCCAAGGACCATGCATAGAGAAGACCTAGACCTCCTCCTCAGATGTAGCCCATAGGCACAGGGACCTATTTTTGACACGTACTCTGTTGCCTGCTCTTTGATCAATTTCCCTTGGTTGGGAGTCTTTGGCAGGCCACAGAGGAAGAGAATGCAGGAAATCCTGATGAGTCTTGATAGGTTGGGTCAGATGGCAGAAGGACTAGAGGAGGGAGATAGGGGGAAGTGGGACGGAGGGTGGGAGGGTGTAAAGTGAATAAATTATGAAAACATAATTTTATATTAAAAACTTCAACATTACTGCAAAACATTACACACATGTAAATGATAGTTATCTCTCTTGAAGCAAGATCCCCATTGTTTTGTGGAGGGAAATAATTTTATTCATTTATTTATTTTTACCTTTAACAAATTATAAGGAATTTATTGGTCTTTTTGAAGTGAACCTCGAATCACCTCATTCTATTCACCATTTTTTTGTCTCATATACTAAAGTTTAGTGATTGTGTATACTGTACCCTGAGTGTTCTGCTCACACACACACAGATCATTTTCTTCAGTCTCCGTCACAAATAGGTAAACATATTACCTTATTCGAAATAAAAATCTTTACAGATAGAACCAGTTTAATATGGAATCACGAAAGAGTACAAAGAACCCAGATACAGTAGTTGGATTCTTTATAACCATGAGATCACATAGAGAAACACAAGAAAGAAAGTCATTCTATGACAGAGGCAAACTATAGGGACTAAGCCAAGGAATGCCAAGGACTGCCAGCAACCATTACACACTAGAGAAAATTAAAGGAAGATGATTTTGTCTTATTTCTGAGAGCCTTTGAAGAGTCAATCTCCTTGACAGAATTTGTGTGTGTGTGTGTGTGTGTGTGTGTGTGTGTGGTGTGTATTTATGTCCTCCAGAACAGTGAAAGAATTCATTCATGTTGTATTAAAGTACTCAGCTTGCGGTAAATTGTTGTAGCAATCCCAGGATATTAATGCAGATTTAGGTACCTGTCACAAGTATGGTGCCATAACAAATACTTAAGCATATGGAAGAGTTGAGGGGATTAGTTAGTGAGCTTTGGAGCTTATTATAGAAAAGGCTAAGATTGTTACAAACAATTTGCTGGTAAATACCAGAGCTGCTGAAGCCTACTGAATCAGGTGAGGTCTGAGAAAAAAAGGAAGAAAAGAGGAGACAAATCTTTCCTTCTAGAAAATACATGTATAATTATTGACAATACAATTGTAGAGACACAGACTCTAATGTTATTTCTAGTGAAGTTTCAGGACAATATGAGGAGACTATGATTAAATACCAGAGGAAAGGCAGCCATTACAATAAAGTATCAGAAAGCTTTTAGTGATCCTGGCATTCAGTGCCAGATAAAAAGTAGAATTTGTTAGTGAAGAACTTGGTTATTCATCTAACAATATTGGTAGAGAAGATGCCACAATGGATTTCTTCAAAGGAAATTACAACTAAATAAAATAAAAACAAAAGATAAATTAGGGAAGAAATCACTAAGCAAAAACAAAGCAACACTTGATAACACGGAACATACTTTGATAACCCAGAGAATGCAGAAAGGCCTACTTAATGAAACATCTATGAAGAGATGAGCTCTATGACACACAGACCCAAACAGCCATCTTCATTGGGACAGACATAGAGGCAGATTCTCTAAGGTATTGTAGAGCTTGCAGGCTTCACATGGTGAAGTTCTGTCCAGTATGTTTTATATTCACTCATATAAGACATATTCCCACTGGGAATGGGAATATCAATATAACACTCAGAAAAAATAAAAAGCAAGAAATGGAAGCCTGGTGGTAGCACATTTTTACTCCAAATAAACCAGTGTTTTCCCATTGTTCTTGGGACTAACTCCGCATTTCCTAGCGTGATAGATAATCTTGCTTGTAAATTGACATACCAAGAAAGACAGAAACTCACTTGAGCAATTGCCTAGACCAGATTAGCCTGTGGTCCTGACTATAAGGCAATTTCTTAATGGCTAACAGAAGTGTGAGGACTCAGACCGCTGTGGCCTGAGCCATCCCCAAAGAGCTGGACCTGAGCTGTAGAGGAGAGACTCAGAGCAAGGCAGGAACAGCTTCTCTCTGTGATTCCTGCCTCTGCTGCTTCCTGAGTTCCTGTTATGGCTATCCTCACTGGAGGTGGTTGTGCCTTTGACTGTGAGCCAAGTGTATCCTTTCCTCCCTCCAGTTACTTTAAATCAGTGTTTTATCACAGCAACAGAGAAAGAAACTATTACAACAGCAAATGTGTTGTTTTCCAGAATAACATAGGCCTAGACATGGAGATAAATTTGGTCCCAGAGTAAATAATACCCAAAGCCTCACTGGTACTATTTTAGGAGGATTTAAATGGTGAAATTTAATTTTTGTTTGTTTGTTTTCATCTTTAGATAAAATTGCAATTAAAGTTTGATCTGGGATTAGTTAAGATTTGGATGAAGTTTTATCTTGATTTAGAGACATTTATGTTTGGAGTCCAAAAAATATATAATTGACATGTTGCTCATTATGTGCAAACACAATCATACTTAAAACTAGATCTTGCATATTTAACACAATCAAGTTAGAATAGGATGTTAATAGCATAGTCAAAAGAATTTAGTTTAAATGACATGTTTGTGTAAGGGTATCATGCCAGGGCCCAGAAATATTGAAAGAGGTCATATCATTACTGAGGCATAGCAGACATCAGCTATATAACAATAATAAAGACTCTTCTTATAACCTACAGATATTAATGATTTAATATTTCTGTGAAAGCCCCAAAGGGCTGAACTACTTCAAGAGAATATTATAAATGGAACCCAAAATTCAAGAATTGCATTTTGGGTTTTAGTACTCATGGGGACTTGGATCGTCCCAAATGGAGATGCAGATGTAATCAATAACTGCAAAAAACGGTCCAGGGTAAGTTCATGGAAGGCAAATCAGTACGGCAGGGAGTCAGTGAAAGGTCAAGCAAATAAGTTTGCAGTGGCTGCTTAGAGTAGAGCCAAAGTAGAGTGTAGATAAATGTAAGTTGGGGGACACAGTGGGACTGTGGAGTGCCAGGTAGGCAGGAGTCAAACTTTATGATGTTGACATCAACAAAGCATCAGGCTTATCCTAAGTGAACTGCAAATAAACATTTGGGATTAAATAAATATGATAGAAAATGAGGCCAGAGTAGCAAGCAAAGCTAATATTTCAAGACCTAATTACCTGCTGAGTTTTGAATTTATTCTTGTTAGTGACACATCATTAAATGGTTTTAAGTGAAAGAGCAGAATCTGGAAATACCACACAGTAATTTATAGTTAATTCCAAGCATAAGTACTTCCTAATAGTCTTAACACTATATAATAGATGTTATGGAGTCCTCAAACTCATGTGTTGAAATCCTGACTCCTTATGTGGTGGCAGCATGTAATGTTTTATAATTCGTTCTTGGGAGTGGTGCCTGTGTGGGCATTGTGACATTGGTGTCCGCCTAAGGATGAGCACCACAGGGGGGAAAGCAGGGTGCAGATGATGTGCAACAAAAAGGAAGTGAGTCCTCCCTGTGAACTGTACCTGCTTCCCCATTAACAGTGGGCTTCTTACACTCCAAACTGAGAAATACTATGTAATTTAAGTTGTCAGTATATGGACAATTTGTAACAGAAGTCCAAAATTAATAAAACAATACATTATACAGTGTGCATCTATCAAGACAGCATCTGCTATAGTCAGTCATCTATTTTAATTCATTTGTGCATGTATGCATGTTTATATGTGTGCTGGTGCTTATTGTGTGTCAGTGTGCATGTATGTACATGTGAAGGACAGAGCTCAACTGAAAGTATTGTTCCTCAGGTTCTGCACATCTTGATTTGTGAAACAAGGTCCTTTACTGCGTCCTGAGGCTTCCTTATTCAGCTAGGCTGGGCTATGTAAGGAGTCCCCAAAACCCACCTACTTCCGCTTTCCCAACATTAGCATTACAAGTGTGCACCATCATACTGGGCTTTTTATATGGATATAAAGGGTTAAACACAGATCCTTATGCTTACCTGATAATCACAGAGCTGTCTTCCTTTATCTGCGAGGACATATAGAAACATTATACTAGTTAGCTTTTAATACCAACAACAAACACCAGGAAAACGTTTACTATCATTTTTTATTTTTTCCACTGTATGCCTCACAGCTTCACAGTAATGAATTGTCCTTGATGTCCACAAAGTGGACAAATTAAGATGGTGAACAAAGGGACCAGTAAAATGAGACCCTAGCAGTAATACAGGGTAGAAAGGAAGAACCTGTTCTGTCACTGAGGAGACGAATAGGAAGCACATTTCCAAGGCAAATTTTACATGATTAGCAGCAATTCGCTGAAGAAGAGGGTAGGATGGTACATATAAGGACAATGTAGGGCATTTCAATATTTTATTACATTATATTTGAAAATGAGAGTGAGAAAGATAGAAAGGAGGGAGAGAAGGAGAGAGCTGAATGCCAAGGCCCACATAAGGAAGTCAAGGAATTCCTGCAAGAATGTTGGTGCTCTCTTTCCACCATGCAGATCTCAAGGATTGAACTCAGGTCACCAGGGTTGGAAGCAGGCATATTTAGCGACTGCACCGTCTTGCTTGCAGCAAAGAAGAGATTTTATCCAAAGTAGAAAGAGATAAGGTTCAGCTAAGAGACAAATTGTAGAAGACAAGGTGTTGAGTAAGGGGTCGAGAGGTGGAGACAACGAACCTACCTCTAGACATGCAAAGTGTGTGGTGACAACCAGACTGTGACAGTTGAGAAGTTCTAAGAGCTATCCCAGAGGGCCAAAGTGTTAAGACATTTATTGATAAAAGCAATCAGAGTGTATTTGTAGAGGAGTCTTAAACCGCCAAATGATGATAGGTATAATCATCCTCCTGCTGAAATAAAATCCCAGAAGCCTGATGTAGGGAGAGTCACAGAAATTGTTTTACCAAAAGTGTGGTGCTATCTCAAAAAATGGATATAATTCACAAATTATAGTTAATGCGCTGTAAGATTATTAAGCGTTCAAATATAACTAGAGATGCGGTATATTCAACACCTCATAATAAAGAGCTGACAAGTGATGTAGAAAGTCTGCCTGGAAAAAAAAATACCTTCCTGCCGCTTGTCATCATGTCTTCCAAGATGAGGTACATAAATAAACATGTCACTCACAGTGTTTGCACTTCTTCTACAAGGCTGTCAGCAAAACGGGGCAGGAGCAGGAAATCAGAGGTCTGGATTAGAGAAGCAAACACCTACTCGTAACACAAACTAATCTTTTTGGTGGCAGTGTTAGGCATCTTCTAGATAAAGGCATATGCAAAGGCTCTCAGGCCATGTAGCAATTTTGCAGTAAAGATAGTGCATCCCAGTTAATAGAGTCCTGCAAGAGTTTACTCATTGCACTGATAATTAAAGCTACAATGCCATCACGAGGTATTTTTAAGATGCGTACTGTCAGCTCACATGTAAGGAGTAGAAATGACTTAAAATTGTCTGTATGGGATGACCTGATCGGCCAAGAGAGTATATAGATACTAAAATGTAGAGACATGAGAAATCCAGAGGTCCACATGGCCTTGTTCATGCTGAGCATGTTTTCTTCTAATTCCTAGAGGCTTTCACAGAAGTCCTGAAGGTTGTGTGATGAAAATATATCATTAATCTCATTTTGTAAGACACCTGAAATAGTAGAATGATGTATAAATCCACAAGAGTAAAGAGAAGAGAAATTAAAAAATAAGCTATATAGAAACTGAAAGATAGACATTGAGAAGTAATTGATTTAGTCAGGATGAGAAGTGGAATTCCAATTCCTCATTGGGAGAAGTAAAGTCACACTACTTATGTTGGGAAGCCCAAATAATTCAAGAATTCATACTATGAGAGACTTGTGAGGTGGAACTGGGAAGGAAGGGTCTGGGTGGTATAAAAATTCTTAAAGAAGTGGCCAGGACCTCATAGGGCTTTCTCTAGTCTCTACACCTAAATAATATTGTATCTTTCTTCCTGCTCATCAACTCAGAAATTTGAAAGATTTTTTTTTTTCTAAAACAGAATGTGTCTATATTTGGAGGCATCAAACACAATTGATGCTGGGGTTATGCCAAAACTCATTCCAGTGAGATGTTACCTAAGAAAATGTAGTTTCTTTCTGGGGCTTGGTTCTGAATCTAGACAAGCAAACCACTATTCTACTCAGGGTCTTGGATGGTTATATTTTATTTTATTTTACTATCAAACAAAATGTATAGGTCAAGTGAACCCCTGAAGAGATTGAGGCTGGGAATTCTCCCTTCAAAATTTAAGGAGAGTACATTGTTTCCTATGGTGAAAAATTACCCGATTCATACAGCATTTACAAACATCTTATTACACTGGCATTACAAGTCAGATCATAGAAGCTTAGTAAACACGGAAATATTTTATCACATGGAAAATCATCAAAGACAAAAATAGAACCAAAGTGAAACACAGGAAAAAATCAAAGAACAGGAAAAATGCAGCAAAAAAAAAAAAAAAAGTGTATGGGAATCTGTCATTAATATTTCCTATGGATGTAAGATGGGTTATATAACCCAGGGCAGTAACCACAGCCATTTGAAAAGTTAAAATCAATGGGGTTTTGTTTTGTTTTTGTCAAAAAGCTGCTGTATTTGGTACTATGCACTATAGAAAATTCTCATCAGAGCAGAAAGACCTACAGAAAATGCTGAGGAAATTGAAATAAACTGAGTCCACATACAACATACTTAAACATACTTAAATTTGTACACCTAAAGAAGCTAAGCAAGAAGGAGGGCCTTGGATAAGATGATAAATCCTCATTCAGAAAGTCAAACATGATAGGCATCGGAAGAAGGAGGAAACAGGGAACAGGACAGGAGCCTATCACAGAGGGTTTCTGAAAGACTCTACCCTGCAGGGTATCAGAGCAGATGATGAGACTCATAGCCAAACTTTGGGCAGAAGGCAGGGAATCTTATAAAAGAAGGGAGAGATAGAAAGACCTGGAGGAGACAGGAGTTCTACAAGGAGAGCAACAGAACCAAAAAA
>REGO01000068.1:6123064-6144115 GCA_010120015.1 Rhombomys opimus
TCAGTGGACTTGGAAAGGGGCACAGTAGTGATGAGGGAGGGAGGGACTGGGAGGGAACGAGGGTTCGGGGCACGGCTGGGATACAGAATTAATAAAATGTAACTGATAAAAAATAAAAAAAATAAAATAAAAAAAGTATAAAAAAAAGAAAATAAGAGAAATTAAAAAAAACAAAGTGAATAAATTGTAATATAAATAAATAAATAAATAAGTGAATAAATAAATTAATTAAATTAAAAATGAATATAAACCATGGAAGTCTCAATGCATGAGAGGCTAAATATAAGGAAATACTTGAACACAAATTGTAAAGCAATAATAGAGAAGATAAATTTAATAGCCCCAAACAAAATTAAAACTAAGTTTAGAGAGGGCACCATAAAGGACAAATTATCTAAGAGATGAAAATAAATTATCTCAGAACTTAAAGCTGATTTCTAGGATTGAATAATATGCTCTTTCAGATCAAACATATCTGTTCATAGACCACCCTATGTATGAAATTGACCTATATTAAGCTACAGCATTAGAAAACTTCAGAAATATGAGAAAGAGGAAACTCTAAAATATTTCAGAGAAATTAAAAAGCAAATGACATTTGCAAGGTCAAATTCATTTGACTTTTTAATATTATTTTCCATAGCAATACAGCAAGTAATAGAGAAGGGGCAAAAGTTTTAAATTCCTGACATGGTTACTATATTAAAATTTATTCATGGTCAAGTTTATGTAGTTATATTATTGATAAAATTGTGATACGTTTGTGTTTCATGAATGGTAAGGCTCAAAGAATTTTCCTGGAAAGTTCTGAGGATGAGTTCAAGAATACAAATAGAAAGAGAGATAAGATTGTGGAATCTTTTGACCTGATTGAAAGGAAAGAGATGGGGTGGGTGATTAAGAAAACAGAAACACTCAACTGAGAATGAAGAGTGTTTAGAAAACGGGAGCTGCTCATCACAGAGTGCACAAAGACGTGCACAGAAGGCTCCTAGACCCTCCTTGGGATACCCAAGAGAATACAGCCATATTTGAATATGTTGAAAGGAAAGAAGGTAAACCAAGATAGGATAGTTTCATTTTGAAATAAAAACACATACCCACAGGGCTAAGAAACAACTTACTATGTAAGGGAGGAAACTATGTTTGATAAGAAAAATATGATTATAATGGGTGGCTAGACCTAAGTGCAATTCAGATTGCCATGTTTTGATACTAAACAGGGGCTAAGAATACTTGGAATAAAACAGGTTGAAGAAGATGCACACTGTGAATGCTTCTCTTTGGGATTTAGGACATACAAATGGACTCTATCTTCTTCCTCCATAGTGAAAGAAAATAAGATCCGATGCTAACAATTATCGCTAGCAATGAAGGTGGAAATGAGAAGGTGGGAGTTTTTACACCTAGCCAGGGCTATACCTGATCTGTGAGGATGGGAAACTGAGTGTGTCATATTTTAGAATGAGAAGCCTTGTAGAATTACTCTGATTAAAAAAAAAAAGTAAAAATATTGTAGCATATTACATGCTACATACCAATACTCAATAAATGTTACCTGAATTTGAATTAGGAATTGAAATGACTTTTGTATTTACTGCAAATAAACCTTTTTTCTGTCAGGGGGCTCTCAAATGTGCATAGCTGGATTAGTGAACATGCATTATGTTTCTGCTAATTTACCCTACAGGCTTACGAGCCTCCCTGGGTTTTGAAGCTCTTACAAATATACCCATACTCATTCTTCTTCCTTTGTAATTCTCTCTTACATTTCCATCTCCTATGCTAAAAGCTATTAGAATTTTCAAAAAAATAAAGAAATTTTCTGAGTGATATCAGTGATATGTGTGCAGCTTCTGATTCTTACATTCTTTTGAATTCATATATTGCCCTATATATACTATTTAACTTTTGTGAAGAACATTTTAATGATATATAAATAGCAAAAATCATAAAACTTACATATACACTTTATATAATATATGCATGTACACACATACATATAAATACTATATATATATATATATGTTTTCTATATAAAATTATGGCACAGTGTTGCTGCTTGAAAAAATAGGAAGAGAGCCCAGAGGCAGTAGAACTGTCTAAGCAAGAATAAAAAAGAAGACTTTAATAATTGAAAAGTGCACTGTACCAATGCAATGGGGTCAGAGCAGGTGAAATGAAAAATACAAAGAGAATACCTTTCGAGATTGATTTTACATATATGAGGTTTAATTCAAACACATACACACACATACAAACTCATGCACACACCCTCACACTTATGCACACACACACAAACTCACACAAACTCACACTCACACACATGCACTCACTCACACACACTCATACACATATACTTACACACATACACAAACACACCAGCACTGACTCACACAGTCACACACACACACTTCCCACATTCACTCATTCCCACATACCCATACACACATGCATACACTCACACATGCATACACACAACCTCACACACACACACACACTCACACACACTCACATTGTATATAAAATGAAAGAACTGACAACTCAGCTTAGAGTCTGTAGAAAATGCCATAATTCTAAGGGGCTCTTATTTGCATATGGCCACCATCAACTGCAGTTGAGTGGCGGATTCTCAGTTAAATGAAACACACGTTCTACAGCAGCATGAAAGCTTAAACTCCCTTACATCTGTTCCCAAGCCCTGCTTCAAGATAGAGTGTGGCTTGTCTGATCTAGGCCGTCTTTGCAATCTAATGTTCACTTTAAAACTAGGGAACCATTTGCACCCTCATGACATTCGCTTTTGGTTCAACATGCACAACTATTTGCAGCTTACTGAAAATGTCAAGTTGATTGTTGGGTAAGAATGGAATTTACAGAAGGGATAGTGTCCAGAGATGGAACTGTGGAAGCCACTGTCACTGCCACAGTTGCCTCCCGGAAATTTGATGAGATTCTATGAGAGCCAGTGTCCAGAGACTGAGATCAGGAACAGAGTGAGGTGCAGACATGAGCAGTCAGGGGACGTAGTGTGGTTCCTCTGTGCAGTCCTGCCAAATGCTCTGTGAATGGAAGAACAAGGACACTTGGGTCTTGAGGATGTCTTTTGCATTCTGGTTAAGGGCGTATGTCATTCCAGCTCCGATTTAGAGGACTTCCTAGGCATCACCTCGTAATTTGTGTGTATGAGTGTAATGTGTCAACACACAATTATGACATAGTAGCTTTAAAAAAATATGGAAAAAAGACTTCTTTTTCATGCTATGGAGAGTTTCCTGTGATTTACAGAAGCTTTTCAGTTTCATGGGGTTCCATTTGTTAATTTCAGATCTTTGAGCCTGAGCTGTTGGTGTTCTGTCCAGGAAGTTGTCTCCTCTGACAACAAGTTTGAGGCTCTTCTCCACTTTCTCTTCTAATATATTTAGTGTACCTGGTGTTATATTGAGGTCATTGATCCATTTGGATTTGAGTTTTGTTCAGGGAGATAAATACAGGATCTATCTGCATTTTTCCATGTGTAGACATGCAGTTACCAGCACCGTTTGTTGATGATGCTGTCTTTTCCTTCGTATGGTTTTGCCTCCTTTCTCAAAACTCAGGTGTGTACTCGTGAATGGGTTTGTTTTTGGATGCTCCACCATGCAAGGACATTTGCTAGATTACATTCATAGCAGCTTTACTCGTTATAGCTAAAAGCTGGAAACAACCTAGATAAAGAAACCGTGATAAGTTTACACAATGGAATACTACTCAGCTATTAAAAACAGGGAAATCATGAAATTTGCAGGCAAATGGATGGAACCAGAAAAGATCATCCTGAGTGAGGTAAGACAGACCCTGAAATACATACATGGCATATACTTACTTGTAAGCAAATTTTAGTCATAACGTACAGGATAGACATACTACAATACACAGACCCCAAGAGGATGAGTTTGATGGGCATCTTAGGCTTCATGTGGGTCCACTAGCTAGGGCAGTGGGGGATATCTCTGACATGGACTATGTTGCCTGCTTTCTGATCACTTCCCCTTGATTGGACTTCTCTACCAGGCCACAGGGGAGGAAGATGCATGTGAATAGATGAGGCAGGGTGTCAGGGTAGGGGGCTCCCCTATTCTGAGGAACAGGGGAGAGGGGATGCAGGAGAGAGGGTAGAACTGGGGGGAGAAGAAGGAGGTGGAGGGGCCTATGACCGAGATGTAAATTAAATTAATTAATTAATAAAGAGGAAAAAATGGAAAAGGAGCAAAGAGGTGGTAGGTGTGTCTTAGCAAGAATTTAAAAAAAGAAGAAAAGGAAAAAACTTTAGCAAGGGAAAAATGAAGCATACCAGAGAACAAGTCTTAGCAAGTGGAATAAAAGAAGACTACACATTTTAAGGTTTAATTCACTTTTATGACTCAATTATTGATTCACGTATCAATCCTCTCAATAATTCATTGAACATGCTCCCACACCATACACAGGTGAGCTGTAAAAGTCCAATTCTCAAATGCTTATGTGTAAGTCATAGAGCGAAGTAAAACAATCATATCCAAAAGTTGATAGACTAGCAGAGATTAGAAGGAAGCAAGAGTGTTTGATTAGTTGGGAAGGTCACCAATAAGAAGCAATTGCAGAAAAGCAAGTGCACTGGTCCAAGGAGGTGAAGAACAAAATCGCCCTGAGCACATTGAAAAGGACTGGATCGAAAGGGAGATCAATTCTTTATTAATGAATCTCTTCTTAAGGTATCACTCTTTAGGCTTGTTAATAACGACAGTGAGCAGACTGCTTTACAGGTTTCCTAAGTTTCATTCACTTGCAAAATTGTAAAAGACAAGAGATTGGTTCAGAATGATATTTTCTAGGAGACCTGGTCTAGAAAGTGTATACCTTAAATAAATTTCAAACCTAAATAATTTCATTTAAAATGCTGAGTTACTTTTTTTGTTTTTTTTTATTTTTAATTCTTTATTAATTATGCTTTATTCACTTTGTATTTCCCCTGTCGTTCCCTCCCTTCTCCCGTCCCAATCCCTCCCTTCCTCCACCCTCTGCATGAATGCCCCTCCCCAAGTCCACTGATAGGGGAGGTCTTCTTTTCCTTCCTTCTGATCCTAGTCAATTAGGTCTCATCAGGAGAGGCTGCATTGTTTTCTTCTGTGGCCTGGTATTGCTGCTTCCCCCTCTGGAGGAGGTAATTAAAGAGCAGGCCAATCAGTTCATGTCAGAGACAGTCCCTGTTCCTATTACAATGGAACCTACTTGGATACTGAACTGCCATGGGCTACATCTGTGCAGGGGTCTTAGGTTATCTCCATGCATAGCCCTTGGTTGGAATATCAGTCTCAGGAAAGACCCCTTTGCTCAGATTTTTTGGTTCTGTTGCTCTCCTTGTGGAGTTCCTGTCCTCTCCAGATCTTACTATTTCCCACTTCTTTCCTAAGATTCCCTGCACTCTGCCCAAAGGTTGCCCATAAGTCTCAGCATCTGCATTGATAGTCTGCAGGGCAGAGCCTTTCAGAGGTCCTCTGTGTCAGGCTCCTGACTTGTTCCCTCTTTTCTCCTTCTTCTGATGTCCATCCTCTTTTCCTTTCTGGGTAGGAATTGAGCATTTTAGCAAGAGTCCTCCCTCTTGATTAGTTTCTTTAGGTGTACAGATTTCCCACAGGGAGGGGAACGGCTATTGAGTTACTTTTTAAAAAGTTACTCTATACTGTAATACAAATATGTGGAGCTCATTATTTTATCTAATAAATCCTAAAATAAATATTCTGTATTAATTTCTTTTTTTTTTCTTTCCAGTGATTAAATATCTGACAAATGGAACGTAGAGAGGGGTGTGTCCTGGGGGGGGTCTCTGGTCTGAGAATGCAGAGTATCTGTGTGGCGAAGGCAGGAGCTGGAAGGACACAATCAAGTGCAAAGACTCAAGAAGCAGAGATACAGCAGAGCTAATGTTTGAGTTTCTTTTAGCAGTTATTCAGCCTGGCTCTCTATCCCAGTGGATGGTGGCACTCACACACAGTTTGGGTCTCCTTACTTCAAGAAACGCCTTTTAGAAACTGTCTTACAGGTATGCCCAGACATTTGTCTCCTAAGTGATTTTAGTTCCGACAAGGAAGCAGTGTTAACTGCCGCACATGCTCCATCTGACCTGGATTTCTGATATATAAATTTTGTGGGATAGATTTCAACTTTTAAAATAAGATTTAATAACAGCATATGGAACAAATGTGCTTCAAAACCACACTTTGGGAAGTAATGAAGTGGATACTTTAAGAAGGAACTGTGTTGTTCGTGTGTTTACTTCTTTAGTAGAGGGATCCTAGAATGTAAGAATTTCTTCTATTCCATCTTAATGTCCACAATATTATATGTAAGGATGGCAGACAGAAGATAGATGAAGGCTTTTCCAAACTTGAACATGTGGAGCATCTGTGATCAAACTCCTTTGAACACTTCTTTTCTGAGACTTTATTGATTTTAAAATTTACTGAGATTATTTTTGGGAAAGAAAGCTAAAATACAAAAGCTTTTCCATTTCATGAGAGCCCATTTATTGATTGTTGATCTTAGAGCCTGTGCTGTTGGTGCTCTGCTCAAGAAGTTGTCTCCTGTGCCAATGAGTTCAAGGCTCTTCCCCAATTTTTCCTCTAACAGGTTTAGTGTGTCTGGTTTTATTTTGAGGTTTTTGATCCACTTGGACTTTAGTTTTGTGCAGGGTGATAAATATGGATCTATTTGCACTTTTCTACATGTAGATATCCAGTTAGACCAGCACCATTTTTTGAAGACACTATCTTTTTTCCATTGTATGGTTTTGGCAACTTTGTCAGGTGTCCATAAGCGCGTGGGTTTATTTCTAGGTTGTCTATAGGGGAACAGGGGCTGTCTCTGACATGAATTCAGTGGCTGGCTCTTTGACCAGCTCCCTGGGGGGCAGCCTTACCAGGCCAAAGAAGAAGACAATGCAGCTAGTCCTGATGAGACCTGATAAGCTAGGGTCAGATGGAAGGGGAGGAGGACCTCCCCTATCAGTGGACTGGGGGAGGGGCATGAGAGAAAAAGAGGGGAGGTTGGTAATGGGAGGGGATGAGGGAGGGGGCTACAGCTGGCATACAAAGTGAATAAACTGTAATAAATAAAAACCAAAAATTTTAAAAGAAAGCTAAAATATCAATATGAACATACAATTTAACTTTGACAATATTAAAAACAGAAAAAAGTTTCTAACACATGAATGTAGATTGAAAAGTTGATCTCTACCCAGGACTGAGAAAGGGCAACTTTGGAAAGGCAGGTATCCTTACCTATCTGATAAAAGGTTAGGATTATTAAGTGGCTTTTATTTTAAATTTTCTACGTAAACATCAGTATCTGGGATTGCAAAAGTTTAGCCCAAATCTCCATGAATCTTGTTGTGACACTGAAAGGGAAAAAGCTAGACAGTAAATGTGCACACTCGGACCTAGAGAATTTTCACTCCTTACCACATTTGAGTGACTACAGGGAAGAGGGTAGGGCACAGGCTCTCAAATCAGTGGAGACTTCCATTTCAGGTAACTTAGTTTCCCCCTTCTCATGCCCAGAGTGGCATAATTACTGCAGTCATTACTGACTGAATATATGCTTCTTTGTTTCTGTTTCTATTTCTTGAAACCTCAGTTTCTCTGTGTAGCTTTGGATGTTCTGAAACTTACTTTGTAGACAGGCTGGTCTCGAAGTAACAGAGATCCACCTGCCTCTGCCTCTGCCTCCCAAGTGTTGGTAACAGGTGTGTGCTACTGTGTCCCAAATATATACTCTTGTTAGTATTTTCTGGTTTTTATTATTTAAATACTAGCTTTCAAAAGAAGCAATCAATTAATGAGGTATAGTTCTAGATCCATTATAACTTGAAATTATGGTTGTGTGGAGGAAACCCTCAGAATCCAGAATCCATTCAGAGACAAAGGATTAAGGAGATTTGGCTTTGTATATATGAACTTTTGAAGATTATTATATTTTTATTTAGATTCAAACTTATATATATCCAAGCAAATATGTGGGAAACACACAGGGCCTAGAGTCAATACTGAATTCAAATTCTATTTTCTTCATTTAAGGTAAAACAGTAAGTTAGGTCACTTCTTGCTTCTAAGCATCACTTGCTAACTTCTGAGTATAGTTTGCTAGATGGCACAAGAAAAATCATAATTCACAGGATCATACTGAGCACAACATGAAATGGTGATGATTGCCACTCCTGTGTCTTCATTTAAAGCTTCCTGCATATGTTAGCTTGTGCCTGACCCTTTTTTTTAATTTTTATTTTTTTAATTTTTTCCTTATCAGTTACATTTTATTAACTCTGTATCCCAACCGTGTCCCGAACCCTCATTCCCTCCCAGTCCCTTTCTCCCTCCCTCCCTCCCTCATCTCCACCGTGCCCCTTTCCAAGTCCACTGATAGGGGGGGACCTCCTCCCCATTCATCTGATCCTGTTTTATCAGGTATCTTCAGGACTGGCTGCAAAGCCCTCCTCTGTGGCCTAACAGGACCCTTTAATAACAGAAAAGTACTTGCACAGCTTCCCCACTGTTGCACAGCCGCCATGTTTTTGCCGTAGCGGTTCCCCTGCGTGGGAGTCACAATCACCAAGCTTCCCTTCGCTAACATATCCTCACTATGCGCCTGATGGTATTCGCTGAGCTCAAGCCCTCCCCAGATTGTCTTTCCTTGTGTTCCTTCAGTACCTTCCATGACCTTCTCTATGAAAACTCTGATATCTCACCTCTAAACCCCATCTTTAGGTCATTGTTTGATTTAGAGGTTCACATGACGCATGATGGCTTCAAACCCTATATAAGTTGAGCATGATGATAACATCTGATTTTCCTGCTTCCACCTCCAGAGTGCTGGACTGCAGACATGTGCCAGCATATCGAGTTTATTTGATACTAGGAATGGAGCTCAGGGCTTCCTGCACTTCAACAGCTAATCTACCAGCTGAGATACTTCCCCACCAAACAAGGACTGTTTCAGAGCAGTGGGTTCCAGCCTTCCTAATGCTGCTACCCTTTAATGCAGTTCCCCGTATTGTGGTTCCCTCAATCATGAAATTATTTCATTGCTTCTTCATGGCTGTGGTTTTGCTAATATTGTGAATCATAATGTCAATATCTTATGATCAGGATATCTGAAATGTGACCCCCCAAGTTGAGAAGTGGGGTTTTAGAGGCTAGAAACCTTTTCTCCTTCATCTTCGTGTCTACTGAAGTGTCTGGCACATGGGAGAGATGCCCCTGAGCTTAATAAAATTCTTAAAACTATGTGAACATGAACTCTATCAAATGCTGACAGTGTTTCCTAGTCCACTTATAGATTTGGTTCCAAAATAGACCGAGTGTGTAGCTTTAAAAAATACAAACATAAATCCATTTTAAACATATAATCATGGCATGAGTTAGTGAGTGCAGTGTTACAAGCTGCCTCATTGGTATGCATTCAGTGTGGGTTTTAATAGAGCAAGGGGGAAAGTTATTATGTGTTAATCAGCTTCAGCTTCCATGTGTATATGGTCATCCTGGGGGTGGCAGAATAGCGATAGATGGGCAGAGAAACTTAGAAAATGCAAGAGGCCTGAAGCTTCATCTCTTCTCTCAGTGTCTCTACTCTTCACATTAGTCGCTCTGCTTCAACACCCAGAGTTGAGAAAGCCTCAATGCAAGCAAGGAACAACCCCCTGTCATTTGTGGATCAGGGGGCCTGAATACAGCAGGGGAATATTCCTCTCAAAAAAAAGTGCTAAGTTCCATGTCACTATATGCCTCTTTCCTTGTGCTACCATGATGCCTTTTAATCCTATGCCTGGTTCTTTTCCAGGGCCAAGCATGCTAAATACTAGGTTAACAACTCTGTAATACTTAGAACTAATACATAGCCAGCTCTCTGTGCACAAGTATTAGGTGAACTGATGAAGTAATAAATATGGCCTGGATAATCACATGATAGGGGTGGCACCTGGGTAAATAGGAAGTATCTATATGAGTTATATGATTTATAGAACTGCCAATATTTGTGTTCTTCAGACACAGAGATTTGGCCCTACATTCCTTGGTACTAATATATGCGTTGTGTATTGATCAGAGGCGTAAAGTCTGGCTTTGGATTTACTCTGTAGCTCAGGCTGGGATCTCATTCTTTATGTATACCATTTTTTTCTCCATATCCTTGCCTCCAAATACCAAATACTGGGTGTTCACCATCACAGCTCTTTTCACCTGCCATTTCTGATGTATTTATCTACCCATAATTTCTGTCCATTTTTGTAACCTACTAAATAAATAGAAAAAAATTCAAAGAAATACCATATTTCTTTTCCCAGTTTGGTGCCTTGACTTTGAAATGGTTCCAAGACATAGATCTCCCTTCTCTATGATTGTATTGGAAAGACTTCTAGATATAAAATATAGTTGGCACTCATTCATGACAATGCAAGAAAGCAGAGAACAGAAAAATAAATGATTTGACTTCTTATATCAAAACTGCTATCTGCAAAGCTGAATGGCATGGTACTGTGTACAAAGAAGAGCCCTTTCAAGAGAGGACAGGAGAGTATAGAGAAAGGACAGAGTTGATCATACATTATATGGACTATATGAGGTATATTATCTTGCTTAGCTTCTGGAACAATTTTATGAGGTCGATATTGCTGTAATATACACATTTTATGGATGAGGAAATGGGAGAAGAGAGAACCCTAGCAATTTATCCAAGGTCATGTAGCTAGTCTGTGGTAGAGTCAAGCCTAAAATTCATTCCTGTATGTCTTATTTCATTAACTACATCATATGCCAGTGAGCTGATATAGTCACTCTTCAAGGAAAAAATACTGAAGTGCTACATTACACCAGTGTTATTTGTCTGTATTCTAAGTTTGTACTAAATACGCTTTCAAAATAGCTGAAGTTCAAATTCCTAACACCTATCACAGCCTTATAGCCTTATTTTTCTATTCTTTATTATTTTTATTTTAATTTAAGTATTTTTTCTGTATCCATGCATAGACTTATAGAACATCTGTAGGCCCTGGGTGGGCAGAGTTATGAAGGCTCGTTAGACATCTGTGGGTCCCGCTCCTGATGTTCCCTTCCTTGGCAGTCAAATAACCACACGGAAAAAAAGGAACAGTTAAGGGGAGATAGCAGTTTTCTTCGTACTCAGCAGAGGAGCAAACAGACTTTGCAGATTGCCACTGTACATTTATAACCGTGTTGCAGAGGCGAATGGGGAAACAAAGCAGCACGCGTGTGGATTTTTGATGATGATCACGTGGAAGGAGACATTGCACAGCTCGTTCTTCTGCACGGACAAATTTTGATGTCATCTTGGTTTCTGATAAAAAGAGCACCATCATAACCTAGACGAGAAACATACTCTCTTGGGTATCATAGGTGAAGAACTAGCAGACAGGGGCAGGATAAAAGACCCTCACTTCATCCTCATATGCAGATCCATGGCAAATGATACAAATTTATAAACAAAAAAAAGGTAATTCCTTTTCTGATAAACCAGAAAATTATTTTTTTCTGTCTCAGTAAGACGTTGTATTATAAATGGTTTGTACTATAAATGAACCACTGGACACACATAATTTTATCTGCCAAATTGACGAAACATCCCATTGCCTGATTACAATGGATTCCTTCTGTTCAGATCCTGTTTCTCCTAGACTTTATCCCCCAGGCTCTACCATCTGTAAGCATTTCATTTCTCCCTGCACTAATAGCAAAGACTCTTACATATTTATTCATGTGTTTGTTTTACCGTGTGTGTGTGTGTGTGTGTGTGTGTGTGTGTGTGTGTGTGTGTGTGTGTGCAAGTATGGATCTGGAAACTATTGAGTATTGATGCCTACCTTCCATCTTTTCCGATGAATGGTCTCTCTGGTACCTTGCCACCATGCACACCAGGATAGCTGACAAGAAACCGGGCAAGGATCTTCCTGTCTCTGCAACTCATGTGGCTGAAGGAGCAAAGGGTTATAAATACTTGCTACATTGTCCAGTTTTTCTTGCTTCTTGGGGTCCAACCTTAATCCTAATATTGATGTGGAAGCACTTTAGTCACTGAGCCATCTCCTAGCCCCAGATTATTTGTTTGCCTCCTCACATAATATTTTCTTTACTCAAAGCATTTCATTTTCTTAATTTCTCCCCTCTCTTTCATAGTTCATGAATGACTTTTTTAATTTCTAAGACCCGACTCATACATTTTCTTTCCTCTGAAATATTTCTCACCCCTCTCCCAGGCACTTCCTTTGTTCAGGTCCCACCGCACATGTGACATGTAGCCTACCAAAATATAAGTGATTCTTATTAACACAAGACACATGCATTCTATGCAAGTAACGATTGTAAATGGGTAAAATAAAAAAAAAAACCTATATTTTCACAATTCCTCAGTTACAGAATATAGGACATAAAATAAACAAGTGAGCAATAACAATATAATAAAATGCTATGTCTTCAGGCATCATAGAAATTATGTTAAGTATAAGAATAAAGAGAAGGAGAGATAGGATGCTGCCAGGGAGCCTACTTATGGAAGGTACTTTAATAAGCCTACCTATGGAAGGTAAATTAAGGTGACAGCTAGAATAGTAATTTGGCCTTATGGAAATTGTGCATTGTAATGATCCAAAAGCATGAGTTATAAAAACAAGTGTGACTGGAATTAAAGTTTCAATGAGAAAGTAAAACAGTGATCCATAGATAAATGAAACAATAATCCATATTAATATAAAATAATGAAAATTTAATTTAAAAACATAGGAAGAAAAAAAAAACAAGCATAGAGGGAGTTGGGCCACAGTAGAGACTTTTGGTCTTCTTACAGACAAATGTTGGGAACTAGAAAAGATCATCCTGTGTGAGGTATCCCAGAAGATGAAAGACACACGGTATATTCTCACTTAATAAGTGGATACTAAACCTATAATATACCATAAACATACTAAAATCTGTACACCTAAAGAAGTTAAGCAAGAAGGAGGCCCTGGGTCAGATGATCAATCCTCACTCAGAAAGGGAAACAGGATAGACATCAGAAGAGGAAGAAAAAAGGGAACAGGACAGGAGCCTACCACAGAGGGCCTCTGAAAGACTCCACCCAGCGAGGTATCAAATCAGAAAGTAAAACTCATAGCCAAACTTTGGGCAGAGTGAAGGGAGTCTTAAGAAAGAAGGGGGAGATAGAAAAATCTTCTATTTGCTGATTTGTTTGTCCTGTGTCTCATGCACTGGAATGATAGGGCCTGATGAGAGGGAGTTTTATCTGCTTTGTGTACCAGTAAACTGCGTAGCAACCAGGATCGGCATACCATGCACAATATGCTTTTATTTATGAGTAAATAAATACCTAATGAAAAAGCGATTGAATAAGCAAACTCAACAGAGAGGGGACTATGATGTTTACGAAAGGCTATTACCGTGATCTTGAAGGCTTGAGAAGGATGCTTAAAAGAGGAGGCGCGTAGGTAAAAGTAGGTTCCATTTTGTATCCCATAGCCCTCCACTTAAATACCTTGTGAAAGTGGCAGTTCTTGATATCATACAAGGAATTTTCACTATTTAATCTTCTACCACTTATTCATAGAGAGTCCAGGACTTCTTATCCTCTCTTTGTGGTATATCTCTTTCTCTCACACTTCTTCTGACTCATGTGCCCTAAGGAACCACCTCCAGTATTCACATGGATTGCCTATTGTTGGTTTTGCTCAAGGATCTTGCAAGTGCCGAGCCCAGGAGTCTTTGCTACCTGCATTAGCTCTTCAGGATGCTGGATGTTCCCTTAGGTCACTGTTTTGAAGTTGGTCCTGGCTCCTGCAGCTCTGTTTGGCTTATTTCTGAATGGTGGAGTTGTCCTACCAAAAGTCTGTAGGTCGAGATTCACCTTCCTGAAGAAGTTAACATGTCTGGTTATTTATATGTGTGTGTATAGTGTGTGTGCATGTGTGTGTGTTTATGATATCATGTTATACAGTAAGACTGACGCTTCACAATATTTTATTGCCTGGAGGGAATCCAGTATTTTAAATTACGAGTGAAGTTCTCAGGTGGAGTTGAGATCCATATTAAAATTACTATTTAATTATCACTAACCCCCTTACGTTTCTTCTACCACTGTTAAGTTCTGCTATACTAGCTTTAAGCTATAAAGAATTAGAAAGCATATATGTAACCGAAAATTTCTCACAGATATTAAGTGGAGATATGAGTGAAGCCTTACGCTCACCCTATATTCCAGTCACTATGCTGTCATCATTAGCATCCTGCAATTTAACATTGGATTATGCTTGCACTAGGGAATCTGCAGAAACTCATTGGCACATGAGAGGATTTTATTAATGAGACCCTGGTGGTATAGGTATTTAGACCAACAACTAATAAGCGGAACCTCATGGAAATAAAAAATCTTCTGTACAGCAAATGAAAAGGTAGCTTACAGAATGGGAACAATCTCTAACAGTTATTCATCTGACAAAGGGTTAGTAACAAGAATATGGAAAGAACTATGGATGGATGGAGTATCACGAAAAGCAACCCAATTTAAAATGGAGCATGGAACTTAAGAGTGAGTTGTCAAAAGATGAAATACAAACAGCTGGAAAACACTTATTATTTTTCCTTTTTTAAACTTTTATTTATTTGTTTGCTTGTTTTTAATTTATTCATTATATATCCCGATTAAAGCTCCCTCCCTCAACTCCTTCCCGTTCCACCTTTCCTTCCTCTTCGCCCATATCCTTTTCCACTAGTCCAATCAAAGTTCTCCTCTCCCATAGCTTAACAAGTCTCATCAGAACTTCCTGGATCATCTTCCTCTGTGGCCTGCATGACCACATCGCTAGGGGCAAGTGATCAAAGATCAGCCAACCAAGTTCATGACAGAGGCAGTCCCTGCTCTGCTTACCTGGGAGCCCACTTGGAAACTGAGCTGCCAATTGGCTCATCTGAGCAGGGGGTGTAGTTTTTCTCCAGGCATGGTCATTAGTTGGTGCATCCATCTTAGCAGAACCACCTGGGCTCAGATTTATTATTATTATTATTTTTTTTAGCTTTGTTGGTCTCCTTGTGGGGCCTCTGTTTTCCCCATGACCTTCTCTCCACCCTTGTTTATGGATATTTTACCTGCATGTATGTCTACATACCACATGTTTGTAGTGCCCGAGGAAGCCAGAAGAAGGCACTGGGTCTCCTAAATCTGGAGTTACAGGCTTAGCAACCTTGTGATTATTTGAAGGGGAAGAGAACCTCCCTTATCAGTAGACTTAGAGAGAGGCATGGGAGAAAATGAAGGAGGGAGGGTGGAATTGGGAGGGAATGAGGAAGGGGGCTACAGCTGGGATGCAAAGTGAATAAAATGTAATTAATGTAAAAAATAAAAATTTAATTAAAAAGAGAGAAAAAATATTTAGGGCACTTTTTCTCATATGCTTCTCATTGCATAATGAGTGTAGACACTTTTAGGAGATAGGGAGAACATTGTCTGAAAAAACTCAAGGTATCTGGTGACTAGGGCAAACAAGCATGCCTTTTATATATGGAGAAGTTGAGAAAATCAGAACTCATGGCAGCCAAAAAAAAAAAATTCTAACACTAAGACAGAATAAGAAAGTACCATTCTGTGTATGTACAAAAATACATCCAGAGAAGTGGGGATAAAAAAATAAATAAAAGAAAAAAAATGACTCTCATAGTCATTTTAATTTGCATTTTCCTGATGACTAAGGATGTTGAGCACTTGTTTAAGTGTTTCTCCACCATCCTATATTCCTCTGTTGAGAATTCTCTGCTTAGCTCTGTACCCGATTTTTAATTGTATTATTTGGTTTGTTACTGTCTAATTTCTTGAGTTCTTTATATATTCTGATTATTAGCCCTCTATCAAATGTAGAATTGGTAAAGATTGTTTCCAGTTTGTTGGCTATTGTTTTGTTGTGTTGACATTACCCTTTGTTTTGCAGCTTTTCCATTTCATGAGGTCCCACTAATTGATTATTGATCTTAGAGACTGTGCTGTTGCTGTTGTCTCCTGTGGCAATGAGTTCGAGGCTCTTCCCATGTTTTTCTTCTAGCAGATTTAATGTGTCTGGTTTTTTGTTGAGGTCTTTGATTCACTTTGAACTTTAGTTTTGTACAGGGTGATAAATAGGTATCTGTTTACATTTTTCTACTTGTAGACATCCAGTTAGGCCAGCACCATTTGCTGAAAAGACTATCAGATTCCATTTTACACCTATCAGAAAGACTAAGATCAAAAACTGAAGTGACAACACATGAAGGAGAGGATGTGGAGAAAGGGGAACACTCCTCCATTGCTGGTGTAAGTGCAAACTTGTACAACCACTTTGGAAATCAAACTGGTGCTTTCTCAGAAAATTAGGAATAGTGCTTCCTCAAGGTCCAGCTATAGTACTCCTAGGCATATATCGAAAAGATGCTCACCCATACAACAAGCACATTTGTTCAGCTATATTCATGGCAGCTTTATTCATAATAGCCAGAGTCTGGAAACAACTTAGATGTCCCTCAAGTGAAGAATCGGTACAGAAATTGTGGTACATTTACACAATGGAATACTACTCAGCAATTAAAACAAGGAAATCATGATATTTGTAGGAGAATGGATGAAACTAGAAAAGATCATTCTTAGTGAGGTAACCCAGAAGCAGAAAGACAAACATAGTATATATTCACTTATAAGTGGATATTAGCCATATCATAGGATAAACATTCTAAAATCTATAGTCCTAAAGGAGCTAAACAATAAGGAGAACCCCAGGGAAGAGACTTAATCCTAAAGGGCAAATAGAACAGACATTGGAAGTACAGGAAAACAGGGAACAGGACAGGAACCTTCCACAGAGGGCCTCTGAAAGATTCTACTCAGCAGGGTATTGAAGCAGATGGTGAGACTCATAGCCAAACTTTGGGTACAGTGAAGGAATCTTGTGGAAGAAGGAGGAGATAGAAAGACCTGGAGGCTCCACAAGGAGACCAACAGAGCCAAAAATGCTGGACCCAGGGGGGTCTGCAGAGACTGATGAACCAACCAAGGACCATACATGGACAGGATATAGACCCCTGCTCAGAGATAGCCTATGGGCAGCTCAGTCTCCATGGGGGTTCCCTATTTAGGGGAGCAGGGTCAGTCTCTATCATGAACTCCACTGCCTGTTCTTTGATCACCTCCTCCTAGCTGGGTTGCCTTACTAGGCCACAACTAAAGTAATCCAGATAGTCCTAATGAGACCTGATATGCTAGGGTCTGATAGTAGGGGATGAAGACCTCCCCTATCAGTGGACTAGGGCAGCTGTGTAGGAGGAAAGAGGGAGAGAGTGCAGAAGTGGGAGGAGGTGAGGGGGAATACAGCTGGGACACAGATTAAATTGAATATAATAAACAACAACAATAATAATAAATTAAATTTAAAAAAATGAACTTGAATCCCTGTTTCTGGAACAGCAACACATGCTTTTAACTGCTGTGCTCTCTAGCTCACAAGATCATGTTTAAATGATCAACATCCCTAGCAACTGGGGAAGTATAAATTAAGACTACTTTAATGCAGCAGTCTTACCCAATAGAAATTGTTAAGATCAAAAGAACAAATACAAATGACAGCAAATGGCACTGATATGGGTAAGGAGAAAACTTAGTCACTAATGGTGCGAGTGTAAACTAGTACAGCCACTAAGGAAAACAGCCCAGAGATTTCTCAGATGGCTGATAGTAGATTTACCACATGATCCAGCTATTCCATTCTTGGACATATACCCAAAGGACACTCTATCTTACTGCACAGATACTTCTTATCCATGACATTGCTGTTCTATTCACAGTAGCGAGGAAATGGAAACAACCTTGAATTTATCTGTACATACTTTATCTGACATACTTTTTCTCTTTTATGCTTTTTTATTATCTTTAATGTTTACTCTTCCAGAAGTTATGAATGATATGTTATTTTCCCCCCAGACGTCCTTATGATATGATTAATCCTGTTTGATTCTGTAAACATTTATTGAGAAATGATCTTCTACCAAGTAAATCACCAAGCAGTGAAGATATTTAGATGAATGAGTGATGGTTCTTTCTCAGGAAATGTTCGTTTCTGACTAGAAGAGCTAGCAATTAAAGCCATTAATTAAAATGAGCCATTAAATTGTTGAAATAAAGACTCTCCTCTTCCAGGAGGAGGAAAGAAATTCATTGAGTAGGAGTGCATTGAGGGGTGAGTAGGAGTTTACTAGTTTTATAGGTGTCCTTTTTACCATGTGGCTTTCATAGCAGCAAGATGTGAGCATCTAAAGTGGCAGCCTCTGAGTGGTAAAATCCTGGGGGTGAGGAAGTGAAGTCTGGGATGTGCTTAATGAGAGACTGCACAAACAGTTTTAGTCCCGAGTCTGCTGACACACTGAGAAGACTGGGCCCCATCTGGAAGGCAAGAGGAAGCCCTTGCGTAACTATGAAACCAAGGAAAACAGTCTCAATAGGATAGACACATAAAGTCAAATAGATGAGAGGCCCGTCTTTGTTTCCACTGTGTGTCTCTCATATTAGATTCTCTATAGAGGGTTAGATTTGCCAGAGCATGAAGACTTTCAGCATCTGTGCAAGACTGGTATTTTCATTCACCTTTGATAATTGTATTTGCTCAGGATAAACTTGAGGAAGAGGAGGAGGAAGAAGAAGAATAAAAGGTAGAGGAGGAGGCATGTTGGTGTGCATTTTAAAAACAAGGATATGTTCTAGAGCTTAGCTGCCTAGATTCATTCTGTGCTATGTGAATTCTTAGCTACACAAAGTTAATAGTCTGCAGTGTGCCTGTGTCTCATTTTCCATACCTATAAAATGGAAATCATGATATAATCTTCCTTATGAATGAGTTAACATACAAAAACTAATTTGAATGTTTCCCGGTATAGAACAAGAAAAAGTGCTTGGTATGCAGTTTTGTTCTAGCATTTCAACTTACTATAGATGAAAAGATGCCAAGGTATTTTAATCCAGCTTGGCAAGCCTACTGACAAAGGTTCAAGGGGTTTGACGTGATATTGTTTTACTAAGGGCAGTGTTCAATCAGCTACCTCCTGCTGTACTGGAAAAAAACAAACAAACAAAAACCCCACTTACTAAACATTTAACATAGGCTGGAGGGATTTGGGTGTATTGTACCATTTAACCTCTCAACTAACAGTTGTAGATATATGCACGTATTTTTATGCTATTCTCTGCCTTTAGAAGTAGAATGAGATTTAAGGCTACCAAGTGACTTCCAGATAAGCACACAACTATGAAGTGTTAAAAGGATGCTAAGTGAGTTAGTCTGGTGGCGAGTTTATTCTTTTTTTCACCACTCTGTGCTTCCCACCAAGTCAAACTGGTCAGCTATTTAATTTTTATATATTTTATAGTTAAATATCAGTTTACAGGCCAAATAAGCTGTATTTTAAAATTTAATATGTGCTTCATATATTTCCATAACAAATGCTTCTAAATTATAAATACTTCATGTCTTACTAGTTTCCCAAATCTATTTTTGTCATCTCTGTCTGTCTGCCTTGTTCTCCTCTTTCTCCTCCTTTTCCTTCTTCTTCTTCCTCTTCATCTCTCCTTCTTCTTCTTTCTCCCTTTCCTTCAGCTACTCCTTTTCCTTCTACCTCCTCCTCTCCCTCCTCCACCTTTTTTGCTTCTTCTCTCCCTCACTTTTTGTGTAATTTGTCAATTTAAAAGAAAAGTTCTGAGGCAGCTTGTCTCATTGTGCAAACCAGGCACACCTTGAATCCATTCCCTTCCTGATTTAGCCTCTGTCTTTTTAGATTGTGCCATTATCCCAAGATATTGTCTTCTCATGTATTATAAAATGAAAGACAGGCATAGCACCTTTCTGTACTCCAAGCTGTTCTAAATTGAGTTTCTTAACTAAAAGGACTTTCACAATCTTTCAAACAATAAGGTTACCTAAGTTCATAAGTGTGGCAAGCTCTACTTCATGGTATTTTTGTGGCAATCTGCTAACTATACATTTGTGGCAATCTTTTTTTTTTTAATTTTTTAATAGTTTCTTTTTTATATTGATTAGAGTTTACTCACTTTGTATCCCAGCTGTAGCTCCCTCCCTCATTCTCTCCCAAGCTCACCCTCCCTCCAGAGCCCCTCTTCAAGTCCACTGTTAGGGGAAGTTCTCCTCCCCTTCCATCTGACCCTAGCCTATCAGGACTGGCTGCATTGTCCTTCTCTGTGGCCTGGCAAGGCTGCTCAACCCTCAGGGGAAGGTGGTCAAAGAGCCAGCCACTGATTTCATGTCAAAGACAGTCCCTGTTCCCATTACTAGGGAACTCACTTGGTTACTGAGCTGCCATGTGCTATATCTGAGCAAGGGTTCTAAGTTATATCCATGAATGGTCCTTGGTTGGAGTATCAGTCTCAGAAAAGACCCCTGTGCCCAGATATTTTGAAATTGTTGTTCTCCTTGTGGAGCTCTTGTCTTCTCTAGTTCTTACTATCTCCCAATTCTTTCACAAGATTCCCTGTACTCTGCCCAAAGATTGGTTATAATTCTAAACATCTGCTTTGATACCCTACTGGGTGGAGTCTTTCAGAGGCCCTCTGTGGTAGGCTCCTGACCTGTTTCCTGTTTTCTCCCTCTTCCAATGTCCATCCCTTTTTCTTTCTGAGAGAGGATTGATCATCTTACCCAGCATCCTCTCTCTTACTTAGCTTCTTTAGGTGTACAGATTTTTGTATGTTTATCCTGTATTATATGTCTAGTATCCACTTACAAGTGAGTACATACTGTGTATGTCTTTCTGCTTCTGGGATACCTCACTCAGGATGATCTTTTCTAGATCCCACTATTTGCCTGCAAATGTCATGAATTCCTTGTTTTGTTTTTTGTTTTTTTTTTTCAATTTTTTTCTTTAACTTTTATTAGTTACACTTTATTCCTTTTGTATCCCCCCATAAGCCCCCCCTCCTCCCCTCCCAGTCCCACCCTCCCCCCCTTTCTGCATG
>REGO01000068.1:6144125-6156144 GCA_010120015.1 Rhombomys opimus
TTTCTGCATGCATGCCTCTCCCCAAGTCCACTGATAGGGGAGGTCCTCCTCTCCTTCTTTCTGATATTTTTTTTTTGTTCTTCTCAATGCAGTTTATTCAGGAACCTTGAACAATCTTCTGACCCTGGGGAAAGCCAGCCCACAGCTTAAAATAGCCTACAGAATTCCTTGTTTTTAATTGCTGAGTAGTATTCCATTGTGTAATTTACCACACTTTCTGGTATCCATTCCTCAGTTGAGGGACATCTGTTTCCAGGTTCTGGCTATTACAAATAAAGCAGCTATGAACATGGTTGACCTAGCTAAAGCAATAAGACACTGAAGGAGATGAAGGGGATTCAGTTTAGAAAGAAAGAAGACAAAGTGTCACTATTTGCAGATGATATGATAGTATATATGAGTGACCGCAAAAATTCAACTGGAAAACTCCTTCAGCTGTAAACATCTTCAGCAAAGTGGTTGGATACAAAATTAACTCAAAAAAATCAGAAGGCCTCCTGTATACCAAAGACAAAAGGGCTGAGAAAAAAAATTGGGGAAACAACACCCTTCACAATAGCCACTAATAACATAAAGTACCTTGGGGTGACTCTAACCAAGCAAGTGAAAGACCTGTTTGTAAAACACTTCAAGTCTCTGAAGAAAGAAATAGAAGAAGATATCAGAAGATGGAAAGATCTCCCATGCTCATGGATCGGTAGAATTAACAGTGAAAATGGCCATCTTGCCAAAAGAAATCTACAGATTCAATGCAATTCCCATCAAAATACCAACACAATTCTTTACAGACCTTAAAGAACAATTCTCAATTTCATATGGAGAAACAAAAAACCCAGAATTGCCAAAAAGATCCTGTACAACAACAGATCATCTGCAGGTATATCCATCCCTGATCTCAAGCTGTACTACTGAGCAATAGTAATAAAAACTGCATGATATTGGCATAGAAACAGAATGATGGATCAATGGAATTGAATAGAAGACCCAGAAATAAACTCACACACCTATGGATACTTGATTTTTGACAAAGAAGCCAAAACCTTTCAATGGAAAAAAGACAGCATCTTCAACAAATGGTGCTGGCCTAACTGGATGTCTACATGTAGAAAACTGCAAATAGATCCATATTTATCACCCTGTACAAAATTAAAGTCCAAGTGGATCAAAGACCTCAACACATAACCAGACACACTAAATAGGTTAGAAGAAAAAGTGGGGAAGAGCCTTGAACTCATTGCGACCATCTTATATTTACATATTATCTTCCAGTGGTCCTTCCTTGCCCTCATGATAGAAAGATCTGAGGATACATATGAATGTGTACATGTGAAGCAATTTATAAATAGTGAACAAGATGTTCATTGAGTTAAATTCATCAAGAATACCGTAAAGGTCAATCATATATGACTCAGGGCTCACCTCTGGTATATGCACATGTGGAATCCAATAAGCTTGATGAACCCAACAGTGAGGGATAGTCTAGTTTCACCTTCTGCGATTATGAAGCACTTTAAGTCAATAGCGTCGAGGTCTAAGTGACTTGATTGGTGGTGGCAGTATTGTGAATGCTTTAAGCAATGCCCTTTGACTATCTTCTACTCAATACCATACACTTCAATTTTCTAAAGCACTGTAGAATTCACCTTTTATGACATTCAATAAAGAGAAGAGAAAGAAAATCATTTGAGCTATATAGCAAAGTGCAGATTAGATTAAGAATAACACAGTGAATGTCTGACTCTCATTCCTCTCCCTCATCAGTCACAGCTATTCTGTATGGATGAATCAGTACGCCATACAATGGCATAACATACACACACAGGCCTTCTACACGTAAGTAACTGTATGTCTTTTTTCATGATTCTGAATCAAATTTTTAATATTTCTGAAGGTATTGCAATCTAATAATATATAATTTTTACTCATAAAGCCTAACTATAATAAATATAAAAGAGCAATATATACTTAAAAGGTTTTACTTTATTCAATGTGAAAGTCAAATAATTTCAATATGAATTATAGTTAAATGTCACTGAGTTTTCCAGTGAGATTCTGATAATTGTTTATGAACAGGATCTCATTCATTCATATGTACTGATAAAGTACTGCATTTACTATCCATCTATTCACTGATATGAAAATGTCCAGCACTGATTCCACTTTATCCTAAAAGTGGTAATTGACACCTCAGTTACCCTCATCATAAATTAAACTTTCTGGAGTTTTCATGCAAAATTTTCAACTGAATAAGCAGATAGTTGGTGAGGTTTAGCTTCCTTAGAATGTAAATGGATCTATATATATCCAATATATAACGATTATTTTATTTTCAAAATAATTTTTGAAATTGCAGGAAATTTTTCTACAGCAATTTGGATAGAGAAAATGTTTAAAAATATGTATATCACTAAACATGGATTTTTGTTGTACTATAAACTCAAGCAGAGAAATGTTTAAGAAAAATCTATGTAATAAAGTAACTGAAGCCCAACGGATAATATGGGAATTAAAAGAAAATAAGCATTCTATGAATAATTTCTAGGAAATTTGTGCAATTTCAACTCAGACATTTATTCATTCAGGAAATACTTTCAATGGCCTACTGTATAACAAATCCTTTGGGGGTATTTGCAATACAACAGATAAAACTGAAAAACCAATTCACATCTTCCTAATTTGTTTATATATTGTACTGTGGTAAGGAAATACAAACAATAAGCATATAAGCATGAAAAATA
This sequence comes from Rhombomys opimus, assembly GCA_010120015.1. Taxonomy (NCBI): domain Eukaryota; kingdom Metazoa; phylum Chordata; class Mammalia; order Rodentia; family Muridae; genus Rhombomys; species Rhombomys opimus. Next base: position 6,146,864 of record REGO01000068.1, read on the forward strand.
AAGCCATCATCTAGTATAGTGGAGTGTTATAAGTGCTAGGTATAATAAAATGAGTTAAGTAGCAGAGAATGGACAGTGTTGCTTTCTGAGGCAGAGTTGGAGCAGGATTGAGTAATAACTGTCAGTAGGGTTATTTGATTCAATCGCTCTGGCAACTGCCTCGAGGAAAAGATGAATTTGGCAAGAACTGTGCTCCAGGGACAGATTCTGGAAGGAAACATGTTCCACAGAGGTACTGAGCTTGTTAATAGCAAGCTAATAACGAAAAAGATATGTCTTAGTTGATTTTATTCAACAGTTCGAATTGAGCTAGCACCTGTCCAATGAACTTACCTACCCTACAGAATCAAGGGATCACAGTGTCCATGAAGCTGAAAAAACAAATGGAACAGATGAAGACAATTAAGTTGAAGTCCAAGACAAAGAGTTGTTTTATGTATTGGCAGTGGGAAGCACTGCAGAGAGGGCTCAAGCTTTGTGCTGTGTTTGAAAAGAATGACAATGCAGCCACTCCTGATGAGATCTGGTAGACTAAGATCAGAAGGAAGGAGAGAAGGACCTCCCCTATCAGTGGACTTGGGGAGGGGCATGCGTGAAGAAGGAGGTGGGAGGATGGGATCGGCAGGGGAGGAGGGAGGGGCTTATGGGGAGATACAAAGTGAATAAAGTGTAATTAATAAAAATTTAAAAAAAAGAAAAGAATGATTCTGGATACTAACTTGATCATGAGTTACATAGGCCAGGGTAAAATCAGCAAATGCAGTGAAAGGTAATTGCACTTTTTCTGTTAAGAAATGAGAGTTGGTTTTGTAGGAATAAGACAAGCAATCAGGCTCTGGGTATATTATTAAAGATAAAGCATTGCATGATAGATGAAAAACAGAAAGTGATTGAAACAGAAGAACAATGATAACACTGATTTTTATTCAATCTTAAGAAGGTTCCCCAATAATAAGAATCCATTTCACAGCATGTTAGCTTTGAATGGCTATCACGCATCCAATTACAGGCCTTGACTTGTTAGTTGGATATAAGTTTGGAATATGAGAAAGAGATATATGCAAAACTATAAAATAGCCTATCATTGTTATGTAAAGAAAGGCTTGTGCAGAATGAAGGCCACCAAGAAAATGAGGGCAACTAGATACAGAAAACCATGACTAAACTCTGCCATGGTCTATAGTCTTAGAAAGTCAGGGAGAAGTATGAGGATTGAGAAAGAGCAAATATAAGAATATAAACGCAAAGGAGTCAGTTTAGTCTGAAAAAGAAAGCCTTCCAGCTTCACAGCAGATGAGCAGAATAAGAGTTGGCCATTCAATTTTCTAAAATGCACCTCTTGAGTGCTCTTGTTTAAGCAGGCTCAATCATATGGTGGGTACAAAAGTCAGTCTGACATCATCCAAATAGCAGAAACTCTATAGGGAACTATACAGATAGTTTATCTAGAGGACTTGGGCATATAAGAAGCTGGAAGCTGGACTGTTCAGGATGGTTTGTTTGCTTGCTTGCTTGACTACGAAATAAATACATTTTGTCAATGAGAGTGTCTTAGTATAAAAAGGAGAAAGTTTTGATAGGATTTCTAGAGAAGTGGAAAGGTGAGTGCAGCATGAATGTGCAAGTGTGGATGACTAGGGCCAGCTTGAAGTCCTTAGTCAGACAGTGCAGATAAATTAGTTCTATATGGTTTTCCTCTATCTGTAGGCAACTGATGAATACAAGTGTAGAATTAGACAAAAATCTCACCCAGGAATTCATTGAGAGGGGGTGTTAATCTTGTAAGCAGAAAAGAGATTAACATTTACTGTGGAATTTACTCTATGTAAAGATTATGTATAAGCCTAAGAGGCAAAAAGTTTCTGGCTAAAGAAATAGGATGTTCTCTGAGCTCAGACTATAAACAGGGAAATAGTGTATGAATTAGGCTATAAATTAGGAGATGGTGATGGAAGAGTAGGATGCATGCTCTCAAGGCTTCAGCAGTGTAGCATTTACAGAAAATAAGAAAAATGAAGATTCAAACAGACCGTGACTATGGTGATGTAGAGGGGAAAAGCAACCAAAGAGAAGATTATGATCAAAGGAATGAACTGTCAGAATTTTAGGAAGATTACCTATGTACTTTTCTATAAACTAACCTACCACTCAGAGTAGTATTGGAGACTTAAAATGAACCAAGGATGCAGATGGGAAGGATACAGAGCAGTAGTGTTATGTGATTGTCCCAAGGATATATGAAAAGATGTCTACTCACTACCAACAATAGACCAAAATAACACTTCCATTAAAGTTTAACCTGAAAAACCAATGAGTTTGTCAGAGCTATGTACACAAGCATGGCTGACTCCAAAGCAACTCCATCACTGAAAAGCCAATCCCAGAATAGGTGACAACTCACAGAAGCTGCATCCTGGGGCTCTCCTCATGACTGTCGGGTACCTCCACAGGTTGACCACACAGCTCTGCCTGTGACAGAGCTCCCTTCCCCAGTAAACTTTTACTGTTGGTATAACCTTGGAGAGGGCCTTTGCAAATCTGGTAAGAGTCAGTTTTAAAAACAAACAAACAAACAAACAAACAAAAAACTATGATTTTTTTTTTTTTTTTTTTACTTTTGAATCTCATGACCCTTCACTTTCCAAGGAGTAAACATTGCTTTAGTTATTTCTGTATGACTATGCACAAGATATCTGAGAACAAGTTAAAAGAAACTGCTTAGTTTGCTTACTGTTTCAGAGGGTTCCACAGTCCAAACAAAGAACAATTCATATCATTTGGGATGCATAGAACTGAGAAAGCAAGCACTCTGCTGGCTCTCTCACTTTTCTCTTTTATTCCTCCTTCACTGCACCCCACAGGTTGGGGTAGGCCCATTCATTTGACACCCTCTAGAAACCTTCCTATGACCCCCACACACAGATGCTCTTCACTAATCTCTTAGTGGATTCTAAACAAAGTTGACAATGAAGATTAGCTGTCATATGAAGCATTGTGCCAACAAGTGTGCTGTCACTGGCTCTCTGGAGAATGGAATTAGAGAATTCAAATGGGTGGTGTTTTCTTCATTCTGTGATATAAATTGCACAGTAAAATATCTGAGTTCTAAACAGATTTCTTCCAAGCCAGAGCTAAAAGAAATGTGTAAGTTTAGTTCACATAATAAGTGCAAGCAATGGAGGATGATGTTACAATATGGTACATCTACTAGAGGACGGAAATAGTGATAAGGAATATGATTCCAACAATCATTCCAGTGGCATCAAGTCTATCTGAGAGAAAAGGAGATCCATTTGAGAATACCATATAGGAAGGAGGATCCTTGAGGCTGACGAAGTTTTCTATAATAGGAAAGGTGATGATCTAGCCATAGTACAGACTACTCTTAATTCAAAAGCTATGTAGGCAGAGGCAGCCAGATCTTTATGAGTTCAGAGTCAGGCTAGAAAGTTCTCGTCTAGGCAAGGCTACATAGGGAGAATTTTGTATCAAATAAAACAAACAAATAAACAAAAACAATCATGGGTGTCTCAACCATTCCATTCTAGAATTCAGAGAAAGAGAAGATATAGAAACTGACTGATGATAGATCCTGAATTTTGTGGGAAAATTTGAAAGTCAGAAATTGGGTGGCAAAGTAGATTCCTTTTTATGGGATAAGGAGAAGTTCTAATTTGGTTTATGTTGCTGATATAAAGACAGGAAGAAAAGCAACTTTGGGGAAAGGCTTTATTTGGCTTTTAACTTACATTCTGTCATTAAGGGAAGCCAAAGCGGGCACTATTGCTGGGAACGTGAAGGCTGAAACTGAAGCAGCAATCATATAGAAATATTACTTACTAGCATGCTCTCTCTGGCTTGCTCAGCTACTTTTCTTACATAGCCTAGACTCATTTGCCTATGGATGTCATCACCCACAGTGGGCTGGGCTCTCCTACATCAATTAGCATTCAATAAAATGCCACCATGCCACCAGGAACATGATCCCTGGCCAATCTTATGGAGGAAATCCTTAGTTCAAGTTCCCTCTTTCCAGGTGACTCTAGGTTTATGTCAAGTTCACAGCTGAAACTAAATGTGATGGTGTGTGGGAGATGAAAGTTGGCAAGCAACTGAAGTTTCCCACGAGGGCAGAGGAACAGTTCCGGGAAAATCTAATCTGTAGCATCAGAGAAGCTATGTTAGTGAACTGAGAAGTATGTGTGGCTATGTTCTTTCCTGCACCTTGTCAGGTATGAGTATGAGGGTCCCTTTGCATCTCTATGGATAGAGCTACGACAAAGTTACTCAGATCACACGAATTAGTCTGGCCTGTGTATCACCCGGTTTTTGTGGGATACTTTCACATCTAATTTGGCACTGTCTTGTGTGATCTTCTGCCTTTTCTGTAACTGACATTGCTTGGAGTAAGCTTGTTATATATTCCATTAGAAAACGTCTTGGGTTGGGAGAGGGCTCAATAAGTAGAGTGCTTGAATTCATAACAACAAGATTTTGGATTCCGAAATCTCTCATAACAGTAGAGAGGAAAGAGGATGTGGTACCCACTTGTCCTAACACTTCAGAGGGGAAGATGAAACAGAACCACAGATGATACTGGCAAACTCAACAAGCTGGAATTACTTAGCTTTTTTGTTCAGCAAGATAATATGCCTCTGGCCAACATACACAAACATGTGTACTCTTGTACATTTACTTCCACACACATACAAACATGTATGTACAAACGTTAGTACACCACATATATAAACACACATAAAAAGCATGACAAAATAAAGGTAGGAGGGAGAGAGGGACTGATTAAGGGACAGAGGGAGAAAGAAAAGAAGAAAAAAAGGAGGGATGAAGGAAGGGAGAAAGAAAGCTTACCTTGGAGTTTGCATAGAATGCCTGAAGTCTTTGAGGGCAAAATTGTCTCTTTATTCAAATGTTCATCTATATGTTATGCCAGTGTTTGTCTAACTTTCTAACACTATAGCCTTTTAATACAGTTCCTCATGTTGTGATTACCCGACCATAAAATTATTTTTCTTGCTACTTCATAACTGCAATTGTGCTACTGTTATGAACCATAATGTAAACATCTGTGTTTTCCAATGCTTCTGGGTGACCCCCGTGCAAGAGTCCTTTACCTCCGAAGGGGTCGTGACCTACATACATGTTGAGAACTACTTCATTACACAGATCCCTAAAGCAAGCCTGTAATATTGTATTTCTGAAAATAAGTTTGTTAACGTGAATTCTTGACATTAAAATATGTCTGGACTGGAGCAATGGTTCAGCAGTTAGAAACAGTTGATATTCTTCCTGAGAACCCATATTTAGTTTCCCGTGCCCATATTAGATAGTCCAAGGCCGCCTGTCTCTCTAGCTCCAGCAAATCCAATGCCCTCTCTGGCCTCCAAGGGCATACACAAATGTGCATAATAAATACAAATATAAAAATAGTTAAAATATATGTCTTTTTGGGGGCTAGCTATCAGTATAACACAATGTAAGGTATTTTATAAAGCTCATCACACAATCATGATAGCACTATTTTTAAAAACTGTTTTACACAGGGAATAAACAAAACTTCAGAGTTCAATGCCTTTGACAAGGTCAGCACATCAATACTAATGTGCTTCTGACATCAAAGATGGACTAAGATCAGAAAGGAGAGGAGAACCTCCCCTATCAGTGGACTTGGGGAGTGGCATGCATGCAGAGGGAGGAGGGAGGGTGGGATAGGGAGGGGAGAAGGGAGGAGCTTATGGGGGGATGCAGAATGAATAAAGTGTAATTGATGAAAAATTTTAAAAAAGGAAAAAAATAATGGATTTAGCTTTTCTCACTGGCTCATTTCTTGAACAATGTAAATGGATCCATATGTAAAATAAATTTAAGAGTTTTGACTCTTCAGATTTATAATGACTTCAGTAGGTCTGAACACACTCTGAGATTCTCAAGCAGGACCAGGCTTAGTATTTGTAATCGTAAAGGCACCTGAACTGACAGGCTTAGATGGAAGAGGTACTGTCAAACTGATAGGGTCTGCCAGCTGGTTGCCACACATCTGGCTAGGAAGCAATCTGATAAATCAACCTAAAGATAAGCCAGATGTTAGCTTAAATCAAGGAGAGTGACAGGCACTTAGCAGTCAGAAAGAACAAGATGTTGATATCCAAATGCTAACACATTTGTAGAAAAAAATTCATTGTACGATTTTTTTTAAAGCCTAGAATAGAAAATTACATCTAGCCAGTTTTCTGGTATACTTGTCTCCTCTGTGCCAAGTGATTTACCATATATATAAAATATATTATTTTTTTACTGGAAAAAAAATCTTTCAGTCTTCAGGAAAGTAAGATCTTATAATGGATGATAATCATGAAATATTAAATACATGAGGACACCAGGGCTGTGGTGTCACAATGATGTGATCACATCAGTAATCACATCAGTGTGCTTACGGATGAGGGAACTCCTGAGGCCTAAAGGATGTCAGCAAACGGCGGTGACCTTACACCTGAGCCTTCAAAGCAGATGACATCTGTCTTAGCCACTTCTTGACCACTGTGAAGAGACAACTGACACAGGAAATATTTAATTAAGGGCTTTCTTACAAATTCAGAGGCTTGGTCGATGATCACCATGACAGGAAGTATGCTGTCAGAGGTAGTCTTGGTTCTAGAGCAGTAGCTGAGAGCTTAGATCTGAACTTCAAGTATAAAACAGCAAGATGGCCTGATTGTGAGCTTTGGAAAGCTCATCCCCATTGGCACTCCTGTTTCAATGCAGCCATATCTCCTAATCCTTCCAAAATATCCTCCCAAGTAGGGACCAAGCATTCAGGTATATGAGCCTATTGGGGTCATGCTCATTCCAATCACCAAACATCTATTAATTGAAGAGGCTTGGAACAAGCTTGCCAATTAAAGAGATACTTGGAAAAAAGAAACTGGTAGGAAGGGCGTGGTGCCCAGGGGAACTCCAAAATAAATAACAGATTTGATTAAGACTTTATGAGGACCCATCTCATTATTTATGAAAGTCTCATTCTAAGGGCGCAGATGATTTAGGGAATTTTAAAAGCAGTGACATATATACCCTGTCATAATTTTTATTGGCTTTATCCCACCTCTTCTAAGCCTGCATTCTTTACTAGATAACCGCTTCCAGGCTGTCTTCCAAAACTTGTTAGCAGATGAATATGGGGGAGGATAAAGAGCCTTCTATAAACCATTTCAGTTGATCTCACATTGCCTGCATTGTGGTCCTAGAGTGATAGGAATTTCTAAAGTTCAAATAAACTTTCATAGTCTTTATGACTGTTAAGGAATGCAACTTGACTATGACTGTGTTGGCACTTATTCTTTTCAGTCACATAATATAAAAGAAACTGGGAAAGTTGCTTGGACAAAGAACACTGAAACCAGCCAGGGGTGATGCGGACCTTGGGGCTGATGGAGAGAATTTCCTCTTTGCCATAATGAGCATATGCATTTATTGGGGGGGGGGGGGGTGTAAAGAGATAGCCAGTTAATCTTCTTTTCCCATTACCTCATATCCTTTGTAACTTGCTGTACAGAGCTACATGGACAGGCTATCTTTTAATAAACAAGTATAAAATAAATTAAAATTTCTGTGGTAAATTATATCAAATAGACTGAAAGCCATTAATGAAAAATCTCTATCCATGGAGAAATTTGAGAAGCCCAAACTGAATAGATATCCACAATTGTTGTATGCTCATGGCTGCAACAGTAATGTCAAATTTGGTTGAACATAACCCCTGATATTCATTGCCATCCTCTGGATCCTAAACTCTTTACCTGACTCTTCCGTGATGTCCCCTGAGAATTGGGAACAGGAGGTGACCTAAATGTCCCATTTACAATCCTTATTGCTCCTTAGCCACTTATTCTCAGTACATGGATCAGTATTGGTCTCGGCATTAACTGTGACCCTATTGCAAAAAGGGGCTTTCGTTGTCCCTAGCTACATTCTGCACTAGTCTATAGGTATGAGCATAAATATTAAAAGGTACTTTGATAACATGTTCAGGCAGAGAAGCAAGGATATCATGTCCCCACTTAGTCCCCTGTCCTCCCCAGTCGCAGTCTTTTGATGGATTCATAGTAGCAGGTGTCTGTTCATTTCTGTGAAGCATACCTCAATCCAAGCGAAGGTTAACCTCCAAATAATTGATGGGCGCTTTTGCCTAACAATTAGATATCTTAATATACAGGGTCTGCAGCTGTGTAAGAGCATGGATGTGTTATGTGCTGGGCACTCAACACAACTCCCAGGGCACTGTGAACACTAGCCAACAAGGAGGAAGTTTTCAGCTCAATTTTATCTTGACCTATGTCCCATATCTCAGTCATGTGGTATCTTTACCAATAAGATCTTAAAGTTTCACCCTGTCAGGCAACCAAGGGTTGTAATTGTTATTCCCACTTTTTAAGATTTTATTTATAATTACTTTACAGCATAATCCCAAACCCTCCCTCCTTTCTTCCCAGTGCCAACCCCAAGCACCTTCCCACATCACTACTCTCTCCTTTTCAAAGAAGGGGAGGCACCCACAGGGTACTAACCCACCCTGGCACCTCAAGCAGGACTAAGCACATCCTCTCCTACTAAGGCCAGACAAGGCAGCTAGGGAAAATGGATCCAAATACAGGCAACAGAGTCAGAGACAGCTCCTACTCTCATTTTAGGAGACTCACATGATGACCAAGATGCACATCTGCTACATATTTGTAGGGGATCTAGGTCCAGCCCATGCATGTTCTTTGGATGGTGGTTCAGTTTCTTTGAGCCTGAATGGGCCCAGGTTAATTTCTTTTGTAGGTCTTCTTGCGGTGTCCTTAGGCCCTCTGGCTCCCTTGATCCTTCCTCCTACTCTTCCACAAAACTCCTCAACCAAGGCCTATTGTTTGGCTTGTTTCCATCAGCTGCTATATGGAAGCCTCTCAGAAGACAGTTACACTGGGCTCCTGTCTGCAGGCATAGCAGAGTATCATTAAAAGCGTCAGGGGTTGGCTCTCTCCCATGGGGTGGGCCTCAGGTTGGGCCATTCATTGTTTTGCCATTCCCACAATCACTGTTCCATCTTTAGCCATACACTTCTTTTAGGCAGAACACAGTTTGAGTCAAAGGTTTTATGTGTATATTGGGATCTCCCTCACTCCATTGAAGTCCTGCCTGGCTGCATGGAGTGGTGATGTCAGGCTCTATATCTTACCCCTAGTTCCACTTTTGACAATAAATTATAAGAAAGAAAGGAGAAAGAG
>REGO01000068.1:6156384-6195737 GCA_010120015.1 Rhombomys opimus
TTTTGCTGCTGCTATGAATCACTATGTGTTTTCCAGTGGTCTTAGGCAACTTTTATTAAAGGGTTGTTTGACCTCAAAGGCGTGGCAAGCCACAGGTTGAGAACCACCATTCTAGATCTTGTTGACCATGATACTAGTGTTAAATGTACAAAATAAGCAGGCTGATCCACTGAAGATATTGTCAAAAATGATGTCTCTGGACAGACAAGACATATATATATATATATATATGTCTTTCTTTTATATATATATAAAAGAAAGACATAGTGTGTTCATGGAGAAATGACAAGTTCCCTCTTTGCTTACTGAGCTGTTTTAAGAATCACTGACATAAAGCAAGTTTGAGCACATGTCCCAGTGTCTAGCATTTTGAAGCACTAAACAATACTGTTCAGAACAAAGGCAAATGCATGTCCATGAAAAAATTACAAAAGAGCCTTGTGGGATGTGCTAACCTTCTGTTAGGGGATAGTGTAATTAGGGTTCTGTTAACGATCTAAGTGTTAATTTTACCAAAGCACATGATGCAATCTCTTGTAAAAATTTAATTGCAGACTTAATTCCAATTGTCTTCTACATAGATTGAAAGGTGGCCTGAGGAGAGCAATAGAGGAGAACTCACACTGGCAATATGCTAAATGAGGCAGGTTGTCTTAATACAGGTCTACAATGATTTTTTGCCTGTGTTCATTACCCTGAGAAATTTTATGCACAGGTGATTTAGTAGGATGTTTTGATCACTTAAAGTCATCAACCCTATAGTTGGGATGCTAACTAGAAGAACTTCACTTTTCACCATCTACCTCCATCTGAGTCAAGCTAATCATATTTACCTAAGCATTGATAGTTAGATAGATAGATAGATAGATAGATAGATAGATAGATAGATAGATAGATAGATAAAGATTCCTGCTTCACATGTTAACAAAGTCATAGATTTGAACAATGTAAACAGAGAATTATAGAAGTTGTGTTTTCAAGATTAATCTGTTAAGTTCATTTACTGCATAGACGGTGTCCCCTGAGGTCCAGAGAAGAGCAAGCAATGTCTCAAATACTACACGTTCGAGCTGATGTTCTGACACAGTAGAGAATGCTTATCTGCCATTTGTGAGCATTTGCACTCAAACAATCATAAGCCACACAGTGTCTTTGTCCGTGCTGGAAACTACATCAAATTTTCTTAGACTAGGTCATTTATAAGCAGCTAGAGTACATTACTCACATTACTCAACCTTCTGGAGCTGGCAAATCCAAAATAAAATAGCTACCACACTTGGTGTTCATCAAGTCCTGCTGCCCTCTGATTAAGCAAAGTGAAAGACCCAAGGGGCATCCTTGAGATTCTTCTTAAGAGAACTGATCCTATGTATGAGTTTGGAAAACACATGAAAGTAACTCCCAAAATGCCCTAACACTTATAATGATTACACTGGATATTTACTTCCATCACATGGCTTCTGGAGTGGCGCATAGGAAGGACATTTAAGTTAAGAAGACAATTTCATCAGATTACATTATAGATGGCTGTGAGCCACCATGTGGTTGCCAGGATTTGAATACTATTCAGCTATTAAAAACAAGGAAATCATAAAATTTGCAGACAAATGGATGGATCTAGAGAAGATCATCCTGAATTAGGTAACCCAGATGCAGAAAGACACACATGGTATATACTCACTTGTAAGTGGATATTAGACATATAATATGGGATAAACATACTAAATTCTGCACTCCTAATGAAGTTAAACAAGAAGGAGGAGCCTAGGGAAGATGCTCAATCCTCATTCAGAAGGGTAAATGGGATAGACATTGGAAGCTGGAGAAGACAGGGAACAGGACAGGAGCCTACCACAGATGGCCTCTGAAAGACTCTGCTGATAAGGGTATCAAAGCAGATGCTGAGTCTCAAAGCCAAACTTTGGGCAGAGTAGAGGAAATCTTATGGCAGAAGGGGAAGATAGAGAGACGTGGAGAGCACAGGAGCTCCACAAGGAGACCAACAGAGCAAAAAACCTGGGCCCGTGGGGAATCTGCTGAGACCCGTGCTCCAACCGAGGACCATGGAGGAGGAGGACCTAATACCCCTGCTCAGATATAGCCCATTGGCAGCTTGGTCTCCAAGTGGGCTCCCTAGTAAGAGGAAAGGGGCTGCCTCTGGCATGAACTCAGTGGCAGGCTCTCTGATCACCTCCTCCTGGGGTGGAGCCTTGCCAGGCCACAAAGGAAAACATTGCACCCACTCCATCCTGATGAGACCTGATAAGCTAGGGTCAGAAAGAACAGGAGGAGGACGTCCTCTATCAGTGGACTAGGGGAGGGGCATAGGGGTGAGAAGAGGGAGGAAGGGTCATACTGGAAGGAGACAAAGGAGGGGCTACAATCGGGATATGCAGTGAATAAGTTGTAATAAATAATAAACAAAATTTTTAAAAAAGAAGACAGGTTTATCTCAGAATCTCAGTACTATAGCTGACTTATAAATTCCACGAAGAGACTATTCTTCACACAGCATGGGGCTGTTAAACATCTCCAAATGAAATAACATAGAGGGCCTCAAGAATATGAAAACATAATCTAAGGACAGAAAATAATTTTGTGCCACATATGTTTCAACTGTCCTTATCTACACCCTTAAAACATTTTACAATCCACTGATTTTCACATATATTCCAGTGCATCATATTATTTGTTTATTTATTTTTCTGTTCCTTCGCTCCCATCCATGTTAATGTTCATGCTCCTCTTTAGACCAGGGTCCCCTTTCTCTGCTTCCTGATGGCCCCAAGAAATCGGCGTATGGAGTTTAATTTTATCATTTGATGTTTGTTTCTGCTCAGCTAAATAATGGCATGAACAAGATGTACCTGAAGGGGGAAAGGAGGGGTCAGATCTCCATGCTTAACTTCCTCCCTTGCTGACAGGATCATGTATCCTTTCATGAACAGTTTACCTTTTCCAGGGTCCAGTTTCTGCTGTCCACCTGCCTATCCTTAAGTGGTGCAGACTCTTCAGACTCAGTAGTTTTGATATACTGCTCTGTCCACAGTTGGTTTCTCTTAAACAAATAAATATTCTCTGTGTAAATTCTTCCTAGATCACATAATTTGGATGTGCTATGTTCTTACAGCCAAGACCTCACTGGCACAGTAGATACACATAGAAGACATATCTTGTAGTAATGTGACAAGTGATTTAAAATATTCATGAGCAAAATCATTTTATTTTTTACACACTTCCATTTAATTTGGGGTAAATTTAATTTCCCTTGATGTGTTTATTTTCACATCTTGCTACATGCATAAACTTTATAACTATTTCCAGATTCAAATTTATATATTCAATTAAATTAATTTACATTTTGTCTAAATATCATGAGTCCTATTAATACATCTGGGAATTTTCCCTTTCGTCAGATCATGTGGAAATAAAAATTGTCTTGAGGTGTATATTTAATTATTCACCTTATAAAACCAAGGCTGTCAAACTCAGGTTTAGTGACTTACAAGTTCACAAACATGGGAAGAAAACCAGCATCAGACAACTGAGATGAACTACTAAGTGACAAGCATTGAACAACCTTGTCGGGAATATTAAAACTTTCTCTTTTTTTTTTTTTTTCCTGTAGTCAGAACTGTGAGGCCAGTAGAAGAAGAATTTGGATATACTAATTCATGTTCTAATTTCACAGGGAAAGGTAGGTACTTGTAATGGTGTCCACGGCATAAGAAGAAGCTTTGTATCTGTTTAGTGAGGGAACCTGCACAAAAGGGAGTGGAATGACGTTAGGAAGAGCCTGGCTTTGAACATAGGACACTTGCTATATGAATGTATCGAGCAAACACATTAAATATTTCTGTTTGGTTTCTGCTTTTCCTCTTGAAGTATTTGTGTGGAAATCAAAACTGTTAATTCAAGTGTAATATCTATTTTGTCCCCAACTTAATATAACAGTACTAACTCCCTCTAATAAAAAGGAAATTAGTGCCAATGTCATAGTAAAAGATACATATAAATTTGTGTTTACATACCATGGTGTCATATATGTGTAGATATGTGTATTTGAAGGTATAGATATAGTATCTCATATATATATATATATATACATATATATATGTATGTATTCATGCATGTACACATATTATATACACAGAGAGAGATCCATCAATATTTGGAATAAATATTATAATCCTTATGATCTGAATATTTGTGTCTGCAAAAAATGTTTCAATTCTTAAAACGTTACTTCTAAGAAGGTAAAACAAAGATGTGATTTTAGTTGAAGTGATTGTTTCCTGAATACATGAACGGAACTAGTACCTCTATCTAAACATCTGTTTAAAACAAACAAACAACAATAACAAAAAAAAAAGGGAAAAAAAAATAAGAACCCATCCAAAACGGAAAAAAACAAAAAAAAAAAAAAAAGGGGCAAAAGGGAAAAGGGAAAACTGGAAAAAAATGAACCAACGGGAATTTTTTTTAGGACTTTCAGGACCCCAGATGATTTATAGTATCTATAAATTACTCATTCAGTGAGTTTTGTAATAACTGCATAGGGAAAATAGCTTTAAAGGTTATCTGTTTTTGTTTTAAGTAGATAAAAACTCAAAAGTTTAGAAATTCCCTACTCTACACCCTGAATAGCAGTAAAAAATTACTGCGTGGGAGAAAATATATATTTAGTTTAGTTTTTGTTTGTTTGTTTGCCATCTGTTTTTGTAAAATGTGGTTTGTCTCAAAAACTGTCCAAGAAAACCCATAAATTAAGAAAAACAGTATTTATGGATAATCTTCTGAAGAAGGCACAACATTTGCTTCCTTTGTGACTATAAGTAATTCAACTTTGCCATACACTCACTAAACCAACAAAATTAGGTATAAGTTAGCATTAATCTTTGGTGGAAAAAAGAAACCATTGTGTTCACATAGACGGCAATTGAAGGATCAGTTCAGAGAGGCACTATCGCATTTCAGCGTTGAGTAAACCACTTAGCACAATGGACCTTTGCTTGGCTCCCATTGGTGTCATCTTAGCACAGCATTTCATAAACAATAGCGTCTTCTAGTCCGAAACACCTATTCACAATCCAACACCCAAGAGAAGAAGGCCAATAAAACATGTTGGAAAGACTCGTCTAAAATTAGAGAAATTCTTACTCAGAATATTGTGCCAGCCAAACTAATGAAGAGCTACTCTGTACTTAGCTCGGGGACTCACAAATTTGCTTGTTTTTTTCATCTTTGAAGTCAACACTTACATTACTTCTGGGACCAAGATAAATTGTTTCAAAGAAGGAAAAAATTAAGGCCCCTAACTTTAAAACTAACTTTAAAAAAAGAAAGAAAGAAACTAAAATAAAATTCCTTTGCTATGACACAAAGTAAAAAGCAAGATGACAAATAATTTAGAACAAAATTCATATGGTGTCCATCACTACAAAATACCGCATTAGGAATCAAGGAGGAAAGCAGAGCAATTCTGCAAAAAAAAAAAAAAAAAAAAAAAAAAAAAAAAAAAAAAAAAAAAATCAGCTACTTTTTGAAATACAAGTGGTTACTTGGAATGACTAAGCTGTCCAGTTCTAGAATGAAGTCTTGAGAAAGTTGCACTCCTACCCCCATTTTTCTCTGTGCTGTTGCTTAACATTTGTAGTTACATTATTTTTATCATTTTATTATCTTGAAATTCCATACATGTACATAATAGCACCTCGCCACAGGAATCTCCCCTTACTCTCTCATCCTCCTCAGACCCCCATCGGTATCCTCATCTCCTTTCAACAAATACTCAATCCACTTTCGTTCTTTTCGTTTCGTTTACACTTGGTTTTGCTTTATGGTAGGTAGACTGGGTTTAACCTTGGCCCTGTGGGTGTAGGTATCAAGCTATCTAGACCATTTAGTAAGTCTTCCGTGATGATATCACTGAGCACAATGGTGTTCCAAAGCAGCCCTTGACCTCCACACATTCTGAGTGCCACGTGGTCCCCTGAGTTTCTACCACACTAGGCCTGACTGTTCATAAGCTCGGTCTTATGCAGACCCTATGCAGGTAACCACAGCTGCAGTGAGCTCATGAGTGCTCCCCCTTTTTTATTTTAAATTTATTTATTGAGTATGCGAAGGCTTATGTTTATGTAGGTACAAGTATGCATAGAGTTTAGAGGACAATTTTTAGAGCAATTTTCTTCTTCTACCAGGAGACTTCTAGGTACTGCACTCATGTCATCACTTTGCAGCAATAGTCTTTACCCCTGAGGCATCTTGCTGCTCCATGCCCCCATTTTCAATAATGAAAATTAAATAAGTGCCCCTTCCTAGGATCGCATATGAACTGAGATGAGTTAATACTGCAAAGCAATTTATAGAGTTCCATACACGGTTAACACTTATTAAATAATAGTTTATTATTTCCACACCTTCCAGTTTCCGAATTTCCATAACATTCTAATGCTGAGAATTTGCCAAACGTAGCCCGTTAAATTAGGTATGTCATACATCAGTGTATTTAATTCTCAGATCAGTCCTTTAGCCAGAGGCAGTGCAATAGGAATGCTGCTTCATGCCAGAACATCAGGCTTACTCCTCTATTTGCCACTTAGTTGGGTGACTTGGCGAATTGCTTAACATGTTAGAATGCAATAAAAAGATCTTGTGAAACTGAAATAATGATAGCAAATCTATGATCGCGATGCGTAGATTAATGCAAGTATCTATAATATATACATGTATGGATATAGGCAGACAGTATATATTTGTGTATGTACTTACCATGAGGAATAATTTTCAAATGTTCTTGTTAATATTAGCACCTTATTTAATCATAACTAAAGGAGAATAAGGCTCAGAAAACTAATGATATATATTCACATAATAGCTGCAGAACCACGTTCTATAAATTGTCCTGCCTTTGTTTGCTCCTGTGAAGATTAATAGAATTTGTCAGTTTGACTAGGCCTCTGAACATACATAGCTTCATTAGGCTAACTGAGGTGAGAATTGCCTACTGTGGGCAGCACCATTCCCTGGGCTAAGATTCTGCATTGCATGAAGAGGAGAAATCAAGCTGAGCACAAGCACACATACATTCATTATACTGGGATGCCTCAAGTGCATGCCACCATAATGTGATTAACCCTTTGACTATGAAAGAAACAACCCCCTTTTTAAGATGCTTTTGCCATGGTTATTTTATCACAGCACAAAGAAAAGTAACTGACAACTCCACTGCATGACACTGGCTCAGACTTTACAGCATCAAATTTCATTATGGAAGGAAGTATAAAAGAAGCATCTTTATGAAAACTTTCTACTAATTTAAATTTCTCCTACTTAAACAGGTATAGCTTAGGCACAAAGTGTGATGCCTTGATTATCTCTGACTATTTACAGTCTTGTTACTTATTTTATGCAAATTCTGTGTATATAAACCCACTTTTACTTCACAAACCCAAAAAGTATGGGTCATTTTAAAAAATATAAAGGCCATTGGAGCCATTGAATAGCCCTACAAGGGAACTCTATAGACAAATAAGTGACCGAATGAAATGCATGTATGAGCATATATTTGGTATCATGTTAACTAGTTTCCAGGAGGAGAGACCCAGTAAAGTGGGGAACAGTGGTCCATGTGAGCACAAAAGCATAGTGTTTACATTGACCTCGTTAGGCACTGCCCTATTCTGCGCCATTATAGGCATTAATGTCCCGCAAAACCTTTATGGGAGAAATAATGTTTCCGTTTTCATTTTATGAACATGATAGTGAGAGAGCTACTGTCCAGTCCAAAAGGGCAGCGCTGGGAGGTGGCAGAAGCCAGCGCAGGAATCTCAGATCTCACTTTATACCTACTGGTCCTTGAACCAAATGAAGAAAAGTAGGTTGCGCTTTATTTTATTTCAATCTCTATTCTATTACATAATTACCACTCTCACTTTGAATTTGACAAATATGTCATCAACACCTTCTAAATACAAAATATGGTTTTATGCTCACATGAACGGTGAAAAACATAACAATACTCATAGTGACCTAAGAGTATTGGTCATATTCAGAAAGGCCCCGTAAACAAGTGAAAGAATTCAGAAGGATATGGATTCTCAGTCCCATGCTTTCCTCATTTTCTATACATTGCACAATTGGAGGCAATGTCTATTTTTCAAACACATATAGTTCTCAACTAAAGCAAAATATATTGGGAGCTTGTTTTTAAAACAAAATATATTGGGAGGTCATTCTTTGCCCTTCCTGCCTTCCTTCCTATTTTTCTTTCTTTCATTTTAATAAGTTTGAGTCAAAATCAATACCTAGGACAGTTTCAGAAAGCAAAAAGATGTTTTCTGTCTATAAAATTCGTGAAAGAGTAATTCATTCCAGTGAGAATGGAGCAGCCTGAAGTGAAGTTGTAAGCTATTCAACTTGTAGTAAAAACTTCTTTAAAAATAAACAAAAACCAGATAAGGAAAGACATTTTTTGTCATAGTCTTTTCAGACTGAAGGGCTTAGACCTTTTTACCCCCAGAGCTAGGCCCAATTGATTTGTAATCTGCAAATACAAAATATTTTTATATCAATCCCCCCCCAACATCTTCAGACTTTGCAGCTGGGATTTGACTGTGTTGTAATGCATTTTGTCAATAGAGAAGCACCCCACCTTTACTTTGGGCAAATCACCCCTGCATTGTGCATCTCCTAATTTTGTTAATTGGCAGAGACTTGGTATTCCTTTATGAATTCATACCTTTGTCATGCATGATCCTAATCCCACTCCTGTGAGATGGTCCTCAACAACACCACAAGCTTCATGTATCACTCAAATATCACAGAATCTATCATCCAGTCATTAGATAGTAGCATGAAACATACTATAGCACACCTCTTGCTATGTTGGGAAACCATGTAGGAATACCCCATAACACAGACACAATCTTTGAACTACTAAATGTCTTGGTGGCAGAATTCTGAGTAATAAGAGAATCAGTTTCATAGGCCATAGATGTGGGTTACAGACAGCTGGGGTTGGGTCACAGGATTGAGCTTGTGCTGAGGTACACACCTCCTCACCCCTCACATTAATAAATAAAGCAAAAATGGGATGCAAAGGGCATTGTATACATTAGTGTACAACATTGAATAACCATAAGATGTGGAGAACTATACTCCTAAAGCATATTCAATTACATGGAGGCAGAAAGAAATTTCAACAGGAGAAGCAGATAAGCATGATTAGATAGATTAGGCAAGGTTTAGGCAGAGTGAGCACATCCTGGAGGACTCGAGCTTTAAACTAAACGTATACAGACATTAACCTGAAAGCTACAGAAAACAATTACAAAAATTTTAAGCCAAGGAGTGCGTGATCGTGTTTTATTAAAGCTTCACGTCTCTATGTCCTCCCTTGTTCAACTGAATAATGTGCCCGATACGCTCAAAGGGCTAGGCCTGGCCTGAGTGTTCCTCCATCTATCATTACCCTGTTGTCTCAGTCAGATAACTTTTTTTAGGATTTAACTTTCTTATCAGTAAAATGTAAAATCTGTTGCTCTCTAGACTTGTTAAAACACTGAATGTATTTATTGTTTCATTGTGTTATGTATTTATTCAACCAGGTACTATATATATATATAATAAAATATAATAGAATATTTAGCATGATCTAGTATAAAGGATCCATGCTCAAGGGCTAATATTTCTGCAGTTGTTGTTACACAGATGTGACTTGAGGATAAATGAATCAACATGCATTTTCTGACTTCCTCCTCCACCCACTTTCATAGTCTACATTTTCTCCTCACAGAACAAGGCCAAATCACATACTTAGATAGCATTTGTTGTGCTGTACTCTGCTACTCTGCTCTGGTCTACGAAACATTTTTGGAGTTAAGGAATGCAAATATTTTAGAGGTATAGTTTGAATATACTTCACTCTACTTTATTTCATAATGTTTTTTATTATCTCTGTTTATTACATTATTATTGGCTTATTTGTTGGTACTTATCCATTTTTCATTGCTGTAATAAGATGTCTGAGTCAGGCTAACTTTATTTTTTAAAAGAAGCTTTATTTTGCATAGTCACAGGTCTACAGATAACTTGGCAAGTTACCAGAATTAGCTTGACTCTGATTAAAAAACAAAGAAACAACAACAAAAAAACCTAACTGCTGGTAAAAGCATAATAGTACATGTGGGATGGGGATCACAGGGAAAATGGGAATCCAAGGAGGAACGGAGGCTCGATCATCTCCTCTAAATGGAATGCCTTAAATAATCATAGGGACTCTAAATAAGGTCAGTTCTTAAAGGATCCATGCCACTTCATAATGTCACCACTCCAGGGACTGTTATCCAGATCGCAGGAACATTACTGTATCTTCTTCCACATAAGTCTCATGACGGTGTTTATATGTAACTTCTTTTCCACTGTGTTCCAAGCACAGTGCTGAGCTTATGGTACATTCTTAGTATGTTATTGCCCAACCCTTTGACATAATTTAGTTAAACAGTATTTCTTTTACTTATTTCTTTTTTCATATTATTATTTAATTGATTTTTTTATTCATTACAATTTATTTACTCTGTATCCCAGTTGTAGTCCCTTCTCTCATCCCTTCCCAACTCACTCTCACTCCCTCTTCTCCTCCCATGCCCCTCCCCCAGTCCACTGATAGGGGAGGTCCTCCTTCCCTTCCATCTGACCCTAGCCTATCAGGACTCATCAGGACTGGCTGCACTGTCTTCCTCTGTGGCCTGAGAAGGCTGCCACCTACTCAGGGAGAGGTGATCAAAGAGCCAGCTGCTGAGTTCATGTCAGAGACAGCCCCTGTTCCCCTCACTAGGGAACCCACTTGGTAATTGAGCTGCCCTGGGATACGTATGTGTAAGGGTTCTAGCTATTCTCCATGCATGATCGTGGGTTGGAGTATCGGTCTCAGAAAACACCCCTGTGCCCAGATTTTTTAGTCCAGTTGCTCTCCTTGTGGAGCTTCTGTTCCCTCCAAGTCTTTCTATCTCCCCCTTCTTTCACAAGATTCCCTTCACTCTGCCCAAAATTTGGGTATGAATCTCAGCATCTTCTCTGATACCTTGCTGGGTAGTCTTTCAGAGGCCCTCTGTGGTAGGCTCCTGTCCTGTTCCCTGTTTTCTCCCTCTTCAGATGTCCGTCCCATTTGCCTTTTTGAATGAGGATTGAGCATATTACCCAGGGTCTTCCTTCTTGCTTAGCTTCTTTAGGTGTACAGATTTTAGTATGTTTATCCTATATTATATGTCTAATATCCGCTTATAAGTGAGTACATACCATGTGTGTCTTTCATCTTTTGGGATACCTCACTCAAGATGATCTTTTCTAGTTCCCACCACTTGCCTGCAAATTTCATGATATTCTTGTTTTTAATTGCTGAGTAGTATTCCATTGTGTAAATGCACCACAATTTCTGTATCCATTCCTCAGTTGAGGGGCATCTAAGTTGTTTCCAGATTCTGGCTATTTCGAATAAAGCTGCTATGAACATGATTGAGCAAATGACCAATGAAGTATATTGATGATATGAGAGTTGGATGTTCTTAAAACTCCTTCTCTCTGTGAATTTTCTGGTGTTATTTTTTTCATCTTCAGCATAATCATTTTTGCATTCTAGACCAATGTCACTGGACTATATAAGTCAAGTGTCAGGAGAAAGGGTTTCAAAATTCTTTCTTCAGGAATCAGACAACATTAAATGGATTCTCAAAAGGGGAGAAAAACTATAGCTGGATGGTAAATAGCAACATTAGTAATGCTAGGTCACATTGTACGTGCTGCGTGAAATCGAATTTGTGTGGCTTATATGGAAAGTCTATCTGATATGCTTAACTACTTGTAAGCTGTTAATATTTGCATATCACCATGGAATATGGACTCTAGCAAGGTCATTTAACAGTTACAGGGCAGAAACTTTCCATTTTGTTAATCACTTACAACTCTAATTTCACACTACATCAGTCCTTTCACTCTGGTCTACAGCCCTTCAAAACCCTATTCTAAAAATCCACAGGAAAACATCTGTTCACAATGTGCTACATATGCAGCGATTGGCACTACCCACAAGTCACATCATCGGGACCAGAAGGATGTTGGTATTGTCTTTCCAATTTCCATCTATGTTTAATAGGAGTGCCCTGTCATTTTCCTCACAAATAATCTCTCATTCAGTATGTCCAATTTATATTATGATATGTGACCTGATTTCTCCATACGTGATATTATTTATCCTTTAATTCAAGGGCCTATCATAGGTCCTGGATGCAGTAGTCAGTTGTAAAAATTTCTCAGTTATAATTCTGAAAAGGCTATGGACTTTTTCTGAATCAAAACATGCATAAAGATGTTGTGTGAATTTCTAACCAATCACACACTTAGTGGGCTGTGTCATAGAATAAAAGATCCAGGCTCAGATTGAAGACTAGAAACATGAGCCTTTCTTAATACTGTGGTTGTCAGACAGATGTGGAATAATAGCATGCTGGCTTTCAATCATTTATGTAAACTCATCATTCACCTTTGACAAAAGGCACAGAAGGATGAGTGCAGTCTCGGAGGGATTCTAAAGAGCTTCTTTTACAGAATGTGTCAGGGTATATGGTAGAGAATAAGCTAAGCCAATGAGCTCAGAGAGGGAAATCTGACCATGTAGTCAATGAGCATCCTGTTTCCAAGGATTTCAAAGAAAATAAAAGAGCTTTGCACTCTGATCTACTCTGGCATTTGGCTTTGGCAATTTTATTGTCTTACCTTTATTTGTTGTCATAGTCTAGGTCACAGAAAAGAGATTCATCTGTGTCCTGTCAGTATCCATTTGTTTCCAGCTATATTATGGCTCAGACTACACAATGATAGCCTGATAAATCTGATTTTTCAAGTAAATATGAATCTTGTCAGTTACCAATGAAACATGGGCTCTGAAGCCATGAAACCCATGGATTTGGGATCCTTTTATCCTTCTTTCCTTTATTAGACACTGTTAATTTACTCCTAGCATGTGGGATGGTTACTCTGATCACATCACCATGTTAAGTGCCATCATACTAACTAAACTAAAAACTCTGCTAAAATGTTTGGCAGTCCTCCTGAAGGAAAGGCAACACAGATTAAGAAGAGTAAAAGCCTTCAAAATAGTAACATTGAGAATTAAATGCAATTATAAGCATTCAGCATTTTACATCAGTTCTGTAAGTAGAATTGTAATATTGCTGTTTTTCAGCGAACATTTACTCATTCACTATCTTGGCAAATCTTTGTTATTTCCTATTCAATCCTAGGTCAGTGATCCTCATTAGCAGAAAATGTCATTATTATATTTTAAGGAAGAAAGAGGAAAGCAAGCTGAACCCCAGCATTCTTCTCTTTCCGGTTCCTGGCTGTGAACACAATGTAACGAGATACCTTACATTTCCACCACCATAACTTCATGCTCTTCTTAAATCATAAAGCAAAATGAACCAGTCTTCCTTTAAGTTGTTTATGTTATGTGTTCTGTCATAACAATGAGAAAAGTAACCAATACAGAGTAGTGTTCCTTTTCCATTCACTGATTTAAACACATGCAAGTCCCATGTTATTAATGCTCAACTCTTTTTTACATGTTATTTATTTTTTTATTAATTACAGTTTATTTACTTTGTATCCCAGCTGTAGCCCCTTTCCTCCTCCTCTCCCAACCTCACCTTCCCTCAGCTCCTCCCATGCCCTTCACCAAGTCCACTCCCCTTCACCCTAGCCTATCAGGTCTCATCAGGATTGGCTGCATTGTCTTCCTATGTGGCCAAGTAAGGCTGCTCCCCACTTAAGGGGAGGTGATCAAAGAGACAGACACTGATTTCATGTCAAAGACAGTCTCTGTTCCAATTACTAGGGAACCCACTTGGAGACTGAGCTGCCATGGGCTACATCCATACAGTTCTAGCTTTTCTCCATGCATGATCGTGGATTGGAGTATCAGTCTCAGAAAAGTTCACTGTGACCAGATTTTTTGCTTCTGTTCTTCTCCTTGTGGAGCTCCTATCACCTCCAGGTCTTTCTATCTCTCCCTTCTTTCACAAGAGTCCCTTCACTCTGCCCAAAATTTGGCTATGAGTCTCAGCATCTGCTTTGATATTCTGCTGTGTAGAGTCTTTCAGAAGCCCTCTGAGGTAGGCTCCTTTCTTGTTCCCTGATTTCTCTGTCTTCCAATGTCTATCCCATTTTCCCTTTTGGATGAGGATTGAACATCTTACCCAGAGTCCTTCTTGCTTAGCTTCTTTAGGTGTACAGATTTTAGTATGTTTATCTATATTATATGTCTAATATCTACTTATAAGTGAGCATATACCCTGTGTGTATTTCATCTTCTGGGTTACCTCACTCAAGATGATCTTTTCTAGTTCCCACCACTTGCCTGCAAATTTCATGATATTCTTGTTTTTAATTTCTGAGTAGTATTCCATTGTGTAAACGTGCCACAATTTCTGTATCCATTCTTCAGTTGAGGGACAACTGGGTTCTTTCCGGGTTCTAGCTATTACAAATAAAGTTTCTATGAACATATTTGAGCAAATGTCTTTGTTGTTTACTTCAGCATCTTTTGGATATATGCCTAGGAGTGGTATGGCTGGTTGTTGAGTTAATGCTCAACTATTCTATGTTTCCCTTTATGACTTTTCTTCAATTTTCCCCTTCAAAATCTATCTCCACCTATTTTCTAGCCAGGCCTCTGGCTTCCAGATGGATCCCATTACTGAAAAGCATGACATTAAAAGGGGGATAAAGAATAAGTTTCTGATGGTAATTCCACTCTGCTGCCTATGGTGTTGTTGAGGACTGGCTGATTCCATAATTGTATCATCTGCTACCAGTCCTTTCATCACAGCCTTTCATCTCAGAGTTCTGGTAACTGTTCATTCCCCTTGTCTTAGAAGGGTTGTTATGAAGCAATAAAGAAAGCACAATCCTGTGATTTTCTTACACCCTTCCCTTACTATCATCCCCATAAATCTTCCAGTAAACCCTCCTCAAATACTCCTGTTGCAAATCAAATGCATTGATCTTGATTGGCACATTTTTCTTTTGACTTCAGTGTCCCATGCCTTTACTGTACCTGCCCTCCCATGTAGCCCTGCATGCCACCCTTTTATTCCAACTTTCTTACTTTAGCAAACAACACTCAATTAAGCCTGGACAGTACCCACACATCCACCCTAAAGCCCATCACTGTACACTTTCCTTCATTAATACCATATTTTTATTAATATACTAAATTCCCAAGTTGTTTCTCTTATTTTTCCATATTAAAAACTCATCTCAACAAATCATGGATCTTCATCCTTTGTTGATGTTTCGTCCTAATTATCTTGTCTGTGTCACATGGAGTGTTTCCAGAGCTCAAAAATATTTGTTGAGTAAATGTCCCTTCAGAATGTAAGTTGGACATAATTTGTTTCAGGAAATGTCCCTGGGGTCTGTGAGATGGCCCAGTGGCTAAGGGCACACATTGCTTGTGCACAGGACTAAGGTCACTTCCTAGTACCCCATGATGACTCACAGTTGTCTGTAACTCCAGTTCCAGTTGATTTAGCACCCATTTCGGACTCCACGAAGACCCAGGCTCACACGGAATGTACATACATTTGTTCAGACAACTAGTGATAGATATTATATATTCAGGAATATGAGTCTCTTTCTGTGTGTATGTAATAAATACGTAATTAAAAAGCCATGAATTTGAAAGTCATCAAGGAGTGATATGTGAGAGGGTGTGAGGAGAAGAAGGTGAAGAGGGAAATGTTGCAATTACAATTCCAAAAAATAAAAGAAATAATTTTTTAAATAAGAAGTTCTCATATTTTTTCTTTTATATTTTCTCTGTTCTTCTCCATCTTGGACTAGCATGCCTTTTCCCATGCATTTTCCCAAGCATCCTGTTCTCCTGCCATCACGGTTCTTTCAGATTCTAGTGTTCTCTGTTCTGTCCTCAAAACAGGCTGTAAGTACTCTCAGCACTAAATTATTTGTGACAGTATCATAATACTTAGCTGTTGGTGTGTTTGTAATGCAGAGCGAATTAGTGGATAATCAGATGAAAGAATGAACAAAATTCAAATAGTAGTGTTATAGCAAACATCTCTAAAGAGTGTTACGTGGCTCTGCGGATTTCAAGAGAAGAGCGTTCTGGGAACCTCCTCCTGAGCATCACTCCCAGAGCACCGCCCACAAAGCATCACCCCAAGAGCATCATTGCTAGAGCATTAACCCCAGATCTCCTGGAAGAGTCTTATCATAGACTATTCTGATAGTCCAGGGAAGAGAGGTTGGGAATGGATATTCAGGAGACCCCAAATGAAGCAATATTTGAGCAGAAACTTAATTCACAATGACCATCTTTAAAGAGAGTTTTCTTGGAGGAATGGAGATGGGTACTAGATAAGGTATGAGCCTGTGCAGGGGAAGTCGAGTGAGAGATGGGCTGGAAAAGAGGAAGAGCTGCCTTGTAGAAATGTTCTCATGAGAACCAGAGCAGGAGGGCAGAACAGCGAAATTAAAGTGGCTCACAGGGGTCTTTGCAACTTCAGCTGTGGCTCTGAGAATTTGTCTTAAAAGCTGAGGAACCTGGGATATTTCAAGCAATGAAAAATCAACACACAAAATTCTGATCTTGACATGTCAAACCCATACTCAAAGCCTCTGAGAATTTATGTTCTAACTCAAGAGAAGCCTACCTTTGCATGCTTTTGAGAAAAAATAAATAAATTGATATAATATTGAGGTGTCTCTATCAGGGCTCAAATAATAATTATTCATGAGGACACTACTCTGGTTTTGTCCGCCTAGAGACACAGATTTTGTTTTCCTTTTGTGCTCCCTTTTCCTGTGCTTTTGTTTTTCTTTCTTGCCTTTTTTTTTTCTTTCACCTTGTCACTCCTACCAGCATAATTTTCATTGTGTTGCTTCCTCTGCTAGGAATTTTGTATCTTTAAGCTATTTTCTTCATGGATAAAAAAATTGTAGTGTCTATGCTTCTGTTGACGAATCTTTCTCACAACAGAAAGGCTCAATAAGTTGCTCTGCTCTCTGTGATCTCCTGGAAGAGTCTTATCATAGTCCAAAGTTACACAGATGATAAATGATAGATGTTACAGGGTTTCCTGTTCTTCTCATTGTAATACCAGTGCCATGTTCTCTGGTCTCCTGTGTAAAATGGGAAGAACACTGTTTAATATTTGGAAACATCATTTCACCAAATCATGAATGAAAGACTGAAGCACAGGAGGTCAAAGATAGCAAATTGATCTTAAGTGCAGAGATCCAGTTTCTGAGTCGATCATGTTATCAACTGTATCCTTTCTTAATTATTTTTCTCCTTGACTTAGTTTTTTTCGCTAAGTTTATATATAATCAGGCAAGTACATGATAGACTCAATAAATCATTGCCATTTCTATGTTCTTATCTCTGTGTTACCATATAAAGCAAATATAACATGATGTGCATATATAAATTTCTAGTTATATATACATATGAAACATATTTGCCGTATATAACAACTGGCAATGCATAAACAAGTCTTTCCTACAACTTCTATTTTTATTACTGCTAGTCTTTTGCAAAGTAACTTCAATACAACATACATCTATTTCTTAAGATAAGAAGTACAAAAAAGATGTGCGATGTGAACCTTAGTCTAGTAAAACCTGTGTGAGGCCCCGCAGGAAGAAACACTTTTAAGTCATTCAACCCAGGATTGGACACACTTTGAATAAGTGTTTATGTGAGGTCTTCAGCCTGGCACAGACTGATAACTTGAATGCTATCAGTTCATCCATCCTGACAGGCCTATCTCTGTGCCAACACGCAACTGTGCCCTATGCTCTAACAGTGTGAGGGCCTGGGCACCGCCTGCTAGAACGATATCCCAGAATATTGTTTTGTGCTAGAAGACTCCCTTGGGAAACTAAATTGCATGCACAGATATTTCAGGAAGTAAAAATTCTAAATAATAATAAAAAAAAATTGCTGGCCTCTGTCCACTAGAGCTTTGCTGGCTTTGAGAATTAGCAGTTCTTTGTGGAGAAAGAGTATGTGGTGTGTCACCTGCCTCATGCACTCTCTACTTTGGTGACTTGCTTCAATATATTCACTTTTTTGCTCTTAAGTTCTCAGCTGTCGCCATGGCTTGTGTTCAAGAGTTTTGGTGGATTACCTAAGACCATGAACAATGTTCTTTATGCATATTTGACATGTGACAGCTATGCATATAATTTTTTTATACTTTCTCCTTCCTACTAAAGTGTAATTTCAAACAGAGTTAAAGTAGCCAGAGCAAATAGCACTGTCACCTTGATTTCCTATGTGCAAAAAGAGAGAAAATTATATATAAAATTATATATACATATATAATTTTAAATATATATATATTTAACTTTTATTAGTTACACTTTAATTACTTTAGATGCCCCCATAAACCCCCCTCCTCCCCTCCTAATCCCACCTTCCTTCAACCTTCTTCAGGCATGCCCCTCCCCAAGTCCACTGATAGGGGAGGTCTTCCTCTCCTTCCTTCTGATCCTAGTCTTTCAGGTCTCCTCAGGAGTGGCTGCATTGTCTTCCTCTGTGGCATGGTAAGGCTGTTCCCCGCCCCCCCCCAGGGGGAGGTGATCAAAGAGCAGGTCAATCAATTTATGTCATAGGCAGTCCCTCTTCCCATTACTATGGAACTCACTGGGACACTGAACTGCCATGGGCTACATCTGTGCAGGGGTTCTAGGTTATCTCCATGCATGGTACTTGATTGGAGTATGAGTCTCTGGAAAGACCCCTGTGTTCAAATTTTCTGGTTCTGTTGCTCTCCTTGTGGAGTTCCTGTCCTCTCCAGATCTTACTGTTTCCCACTCCTTTCATAAGATTCCATGCACTCTGCCCAACAGTTGGCCATAAGTTTCAGCATCTGCTTTGATAGTCCGCATGGCAGAGCCTTTCAGAGGCCCTCTGTGGCAGGTTCCTAACTTGTTTCCTGTTTTCTTCTTTTTCTGGTGTCCATCGTCTTTGCCTTTCAGGATGGGGATTGAGTATTTTAGTCAGGGTCCTCTCTCTTGATTAGTTTCTTTAGATGTATTTTTTTTTTTTTTTTAGAAAACTTCAGGTTTTAGTAGATTTATCCTATGTTATATGTCTGTGAGTATATACTGTGTGTGTCTTTCTGCTTCTGGGACAGCTCACTCAGGATGATTCTTTCCAGTTCTTTGCCTGCAAAGTTCATGATTTCCTTATTTTTCATTGCTGAGAGAAAATGTATTTTAAAACTGTTGAGTTTATACTTGGCTCTATTTTAATGACCAACATCAAACTAAATTTAAAGAATTGGGAAAAAAAATTAGGTCTTTAACATGATAAGGATACAGTCCTCTCCAAGAAACACAGGAATTAATACAGAATTCATGTGTTTCCAGGGCCCATCTGCTTCCTTTCCGATTCCCACGTGACAGTACACAGTCCAGTTTTTGCTTACCTGCAATTTGATGGCCTGCATCTGAACTAAGTGGCGGCCTGTCCACATTTAAGATGGCGGTAAAGACATCTAAAGTCATGTAACTGCTATGGAACACTCGCCACACTTTTAGTGAAATTAGTAACCTTTATTGACCACCAAGTGCCACAGATGAAATTGAGAAATTGATTTAAACACTCAGTTTCTCTCAGCACTTTCTTGCATGTGATGGAACGGAATGAAACCAACCGGCTTGTCCTAAGTTTATTTTTTAATTTTTAGGATTTTGTATTTCACACTTTGTGTCAGTGACATCACAAGCTCTCTCTTTGTCACATGAAAGCATGTGCTCATTAGAGGTGGGGGGATTTGCCTTGTTCATCTTTCTGCCTCAGATTGCTCTGCCAGACACAGTATCAGCTAATGGGTTTTCCACCACTTGGGCAAACATAAGAAAACATCCCAGGAAAAAAATACAGCTATGGCTGTCTTTTATTACATAGAACTAAAAGTAAAAACATTTCACACAAGCTATGTAACAAACGTGCATTGTGAGCAATCTGTAACAGCCTAAACTTTACCTAATCTCTACATCAAGGTATTAAGTCCTCAGCCTAAAAGCTGTTCCCTTCAGCTTGTCTGTCCATTGAAGGCAATATTCACAGGTTAGAATCAGAAGTAAAAAGTGTATCCTATTTACTTTCATGCCTGTATATCTAAAGTTGTTTTTCAGTTATTAAAGGAGACTACCTGCTCAAAGATGTGACCTCACTCCAAGATACTTTCTCCTCCATCTCCTCTTTTTTTGAAAATGGCTTGCTCTGATAACCTTCTCCTGGTAACCTAAAAAGGGTGAGAAAACAGATGTAGAGAACAGGAAAGCCGAGCTAATCTTGTAAAATCTAGCAACGTCTTCGAATTTGACTCTGGCTGAGAAGAGAAACTATGGATGGAGTTCAAAGGAATAGCTATGAGAATTCCCAATATGGAGAGAACGAAAACTGAGGCAACAGTGAACCAGTTAGGAAGGCTTTGGGTACGAGGTCTCAGTGATCTATCCAATTCAGAGGGCAATAAGGTAGATGCTGAAGTAGAACCAGATTGCTCACTCCTATTGGTGGGTTAAAGATTTGGAAAAGTATAGTAGCTGTTTACCTCCTGTGGCCTGGCCATATGATTCTGGAATTGCTAAGCACTTGAATAGAGGGTCAAGCCAGGAAAATAGAGAAAGATCATGAAAAAATAGGATTTGAAATTAATTTTTATAAACTTCCCTTATATTACATCCTCACCACAGTTTCTACTCTCTGATCCCTTCCTATCCCCTCCCTCAACTCCCACCCATCCACTCGAGAAAAGGGCAGGCCTCCCATGAATATCATCCAGCCCTGGCATATCAGTAACACTAGGTACATACCTTCTTATTAAGGCTGGATGAAGCAACCTAGTAGGAGGGAAAGGGTCCCAAAGACAGAAAAAAGAGTCAGAGACAGCCTTTGCTCCCACTGTTAGGAATCCCACAAGAAGACCAAGCTATACAACTGTAACATATATGTGGAGGGCAGAGGTCCAATCTATGAAGGCTTCCTGATTGCCAGTTCAGTCTCTGTAGCACTTATTAGCCCAAGATTGTTGATTCTTGGAGGGTTTTTTTTGTGTTGTCCTTGACCCCTCTAGCTCCTACAATCCTTCATCCCTCTCTTCTGCATGATTTTTTGATCTCTGCCTAATGTTTGGCTGTGGCTGTGGATCTCTGCATCTCTTTCCATCAGTTGCTGCATGAAGCCTCTTTGATGACAGTTGGAGTAGGCACCAATCATGAGTATAGCATATTATCATTATGAATTATTTCATTGTATTACTCAATTGTTATAAACAAATAACATCAGGAAACTTTCAGGTGAATAGATGGAACTGGAAAAAAAATAAATAAACTCATCCCAAGTGAAGTAACCCAGATCTGAAAAGACAAACATGGTATGTACTCACTTATAAGTGGATATTAGCTGTAAAGAATAATCATGCTACAATCCACAGACCCAGAGAAACTAAGTAACAAGGAGGACTAAATGGCGGACATATAAATCTCCCTGGGAAGGAGAAAATAGAATAGATTTTGTAGGTGGACTGAGAGTGTGTGGGAACGGAAACTGGGAGGACAGAATTGGGGAAGGATGAAGGGAGAAAATACTGGGAGAAAAAAACTGTAAAGGGGGCATCTCTGGGATGAGTTAGAAACCCAGTGCAATGGAAACTCCCAGAAATTTATGAAGATAATTTTAGCTAAGACTCCTAGTAATGGGGGATACTGAGCCTGAATCAGCCTTTAACCAGGCAAGACTTCCAGTAGAGGGACTGGAGCACCAATCCATCCACAAAACATTCGCTCTAGACTTTGTCCTGGATATGAGATTTGATGGGGTAAAGGTAGCACGGAAATTGTGGGAGTGCCAACCAATGATTGGTCCATTTAGAGACCCAATGTCACAAGAGGAAGCTCATCCCTGACAGTACCTAGAAGGCCAAGACACAGAGGAAGGATATCCCAGAGACCTGGGATATAAGCAGACAGAACTGGCAAAAAAAAAAAGTTGTTTTTCTACTATAACTGTATACTCAATGAAGGCAGGCAAGCTGTAGGCTGTGATTTTATTATTTTTCCAATACTTAGTATGTTGTAGACATTCAACAGAGATGTTTGCATGAATGGTTAAATGATTAGCAGTGCCATATGGAAACAAATTATTTAATCAACAGAAAAGACATATGGTCTAAGTAAACTTTTGGTCTCTTTGCTTTAGGTTAATATTTGTTGTTGTTCAATATTTTGCAAAGCTTATTCTGTCAGATCAAAGGTCACATTAAACAGGCTGTGAAGAATAAGTTTCTGAAATTCATAGGCCCAGATCTGTAATTAGATGATGCAATTATTACAGGTAGATACTTTAAAACTGAATATTGGCGCCCATCTTGACCTCTACAAAACTAGTCTTTCAGTCCATCATCATGGCTAAGTTTTAATCTTTAGGCTACAAACACATGACAATTTTGATGAGGGCCATATAATGATTATATAAAAAGAAATTTCTTTAGTATGTGTTGTGTTTCATGTTGATAGTCAAGTTGACAGGACCTAGAATCTCCTAGGAGAGCAGCCTCTGGGCATCTCTGTGAGAGACTGTCTAGATTAGATTAAGTAGGGGGGAAGCACCACCATAACTGTGAATTGCACGAGTCCTGAAGCTAGGGGCCTGTGGTGGCCTGAGTGAGAAGGCCAACCGTAGCACCCATGTTTTGAGTGTTTGACCCACATTAAGTAGAATTGTTCAAGAGGATTTAGGATATGTGGTCTTTTTGGAGGAAATGTGTCACTGGGAGAGGGTAGAATTTGAGTTTTCAAAAGCCCATGGTAGCCAGTCTTTCTCTCTGTGCCTATAACTGGGGGATTACATGTGAGCTTTTAGCTCCAATGCCATGCCTTTCTGAAGCCACCATGTTCTCTGCCATGAGACTGTGAACAAGCCCCAATTTAAATGCTTCTTCTTGTTCTTCTTTTTAATTTTAATTTTTTTCTCCACAATTTATTTATTATATATCCATATTGAAGCTCCCTCCCTCAACTCCCCCCAGTCCCACTTTTCCTCCCTTTCCCCCCATTCCCTACCACTGAAAGGGGGAGTTCTCCACTATTGCCATCTGCCCATAGCTTATTTAGTCTCATCCTGACTACAGCTGATGTAGGATCAATTGTCTCTCGCTTCTACCGTTATGATTTCCTGCTGTGATAGACTGGAAGACTGTACTGTGAGCCATATAGATCCATGAGTCTTTAAGTTACTTTTGGCAGGTATTTTGTCACAGACAAGCAACCAAAACAGTGCTGGTGAAGTCCTCTCTTGGATTGGTGATGGTTTTTATGATTCTAGATAGAAGAAAAAAAAAACTTTTCAATGAAATCTAGGGTTTTCATAGTCCATGAACAAATAATCAAACTTAAAGATAATGTCAAGAGATAGATATTAAGTTTTAGTAAGAAATTCCATTATTTATAATATTACACATATTTTAATCGGTAAGTAGACATAATTATTACTCTTTTTATTATTCTACTTATTAGAGATGTGTTTATTTCTACAATATAATGTCAACATAATTAAAAATAAATTCAAAGAATGTTTCTTTTCCATGTGAATTTTATTAATTTCTACTTTTAGATGACTTTCACTTTCTGTTACAAAATGGTTCATGAGGATTAGACATAATTGGCATATTTCATGCTTACTTTCTAACTTAATCACACATTCTAATTAAGTTGTCTAACTCACTATAGAAGACACCACCTAACATAGAACATAGGCGTTGGGTTCAGTGACCCATGACAAATTGTCACATAGCAAATCACTACCTGAGTGACTTTAACAAGCTATTTCAGGCCAAGAGTCTTAATTTGTAAAAGATAATTCAAAGCTTACAGTGTAAGATTAATTTTAGGAACACAATGCAAAACAGAGTAGGTGCTTATTTATTACTTCATCATTGTCTTTCAACATGATATGTCTGCATTCTGTGAGCATTTTACAACTATGGCCAGGCACATAGCAACAGAGACCATTAATTTAGCTTACTTCCAAGTGGTGAGGAAATTAATTTCAAAAGGAGAGATTAGAAAAACATGCATCTCTGTGACAGCGTTAAAGAAACAGACCAAGCTGGGCGCGGTGGCACATGCCTGTAACCCCAGCACTCAGGGAGGCAGAAGCAGGCAGATCTCTGAGTTTGAGGCAAGCCTGCTCTACAAAGCTATACCAGGCCAGCCAAGGTTACACAGAGAAACCATGTCTCTCGGGGGTGGGGCAGAATCAGACCAAATAAACATGAAATTATAATGTAATAATGTCTACGTGTCACTGAGATCTCTGGCCTCCTTCAGCATACTGATCCTCAGATGAGACATACTAATCATAGAATAGAAGACAGGTAGGGTTTGTTATTGAATCAAATTAAACGTTTTCAAGGGGTAAGAATAGACAGTGGACCAAGAGACCAATGCAATAGCCTACATGTTTGGCAAGCTTTATATTACTTTAAAGCCTCCAGTAAAAAAAAAAAAATGCCTTTCCTTAAAGGATGTTTTCTGCTTGTGATGACCGACATAATTTAGATCAGTGGTTCTCAACCTTCCTAATGCTGCCACCCTTTAATACAGTTCTTCATGTTGTGGTGACCCCCAGCCATAAAATTATTTTATTGATACTTCATGACTATAATTATGCAAGTGTTGTGAATCATTAACAGAAATTTCTGATATGCAAGGCATATGGCAGGGAAACCCCCAAAGGGGTCATGAACCGTAGGTTGCGAACTGTTGATTTAGGTTAATGCTTATGAGAGGGCAAAATAACATGCCTTTGTTCAATCCCAGAAAGCCTCCAGCTAGATAACAGATCTAAAATATTTATAGATATCTATTAACAATCTCTTATGAGATGGAGGATGTCCTCTGTCTCCTCAGAGCCTGGTATATAATACAGATCCCATACCTCTGACCAGTAATCAGGATCTTGCAGCTCCAGTTTGTAGTTTTACAAGTTTCTATTGATGAGGAAAGGTCAATCCCCAGTAACCCTCCTAAAAAATCTGGCTAGCTACCTAATGTGAGAATTTCCAAAGTGTTCTTATGCAGTCATTTAATACAGTGGTTAAATATTCAATGAGGGACAGAAGCATGTTAAGTATATATCTTCAAACCAGTCTTCTTAGCCACTGACGATTCAGTTTCATCACTGAGGATTCTCCGCTAAAATAAAGAGGGTTTTTTGAAACTCAATTTAATGCAATAAACAATTAGCTAATACTACATAGGCATTGGGTAAACATTTCATGCTGCAAGATAATTTCCTATTCTCTATAACTACGTGTCTTTAAGTGTCCCCCAAAGAGGCAAAAAGTATAAAATATCTATTCTTCAGACATACATTGCTGCTTCTGATCTCTAGAGCACCATAGTGTATACGGCTGTGCTTGTATACAGCAGCCCCACAGGCTAGCGGCAATTGGCAACAATGACAGAAAACTAGTCCATTTTCAGGCATGCATTTCAGAAACAAATTTTCCCAGTAACTTGATGAAATGCCTCATTGATACAGTTTGCCTCTTCTCAAAACTTCCCTCAGCAATAAAGCCACAGTGTCCACATTAGAATGTGTGGATTAGCTCTTAGTTTTGCTCTCCTAACACTATAGAAGATGGAATTCTGTCTGTAGTGATGAATTTTTCTCTCTTTCCTTATGGTCCATCAGTTCCCTAGAGTTTACCATCCTCAGCAGGGTTTTGAAATGGGTATGTTGATGGTTAATCTTGTCAGTTTAATTGCTTTGAGAAGTTTGAAAGTCATTAATAAGTTTACCTTGCATGTTCCCAGAGAGGAAGAAACGTAGTAGAAAGACCGATCATGATTTGGACAGCTCCATCCCACGAATGAGGGGCCCAGACTAAATGAAAAGGCAATGTGACCAGCCCTCTGCCATACCTTTCACCATGGCCTGTTATAGCCTCTCAGCATGAGTCAAAATAAACTAGTTTCTTAAGTAGCTTTTACTGGTACTTTGTCACAGCGATGATACAAGGAACTAGCACAGGCGTTTTAGAGCCAATCCACCTACTTATATACAAAATCATGTCCTGTCCAGTAGATAAATACCGGGGCTTGATACCCTGTCTTACTTATCCAAGTTTCAAGCAAGCAAATCAAATATTTCTTTTTAAGACTTCTAGTTTGACATCTAATCACTTCTTTGATTATTTAAGATGGGGCTTATGGACCTTCCTGTTTCTTCAACCTTTAAATGTTTCTTTTATGCTTTTGATGTTCCTATACAGATACAACCCAGAATAACGCATCAAGATCCTCATGCCATCCTTGGCATGAATTCAAATGCTGGTTTTTTCACCTATCACCAGAGTCTCAGTTCCCTTGCATATCGACATGAATGCACAGAAATGTTGTGCATACACACACCACGCACAAGAACATGCATATGTTTTGAAGACATTTGTAAGTTTTCTACAGCCTGTTAGGATATTTTTATTCACAGATGTAAAGCTTTGATAAAACCAAAATTGTCCAATCAATCACAAAAAAAGAGCCAAAGTGTGGATTTTTATGCTGTCATGCATATGGCTGGCTTCTAGTAGAATCAGATTTTTCAAATTACCATGATAATATTTTTCTCTGGACTAACAACACAATATAAAACAATTGAAACCTAGATATCATGAAGTCTGGAGCCTGAACTTAATCTTCATTCCAGTAGTGTAACAAACATTCGACTGTTTCATTGCCTACCCAGTCGCAAGCATTATCTGTCAAGTTTGAAAATGTGAGTACATGTGGATGATGGTTAAATTAGGCTGCTGTTCACAATGTGGACTCATTAGTGTTCAGTCAGCATGGAGTATTTATTGAAGTGTGGCCACAATGCATATTATCAATCAAACCCAGAAGGAAAACAGGGTTTGTATTGTGATCTCAAACAACCCAAGACCTTGAGAGACTGATAGAATTCTCTCTTTTCACATTGGACAATACCAAGCATGTCTATGATGTAGGTATCATGGTTTTTGTTCTTCTCTGTTAAGGTCAAATATTGAATAAGAAGTATAAAACAAATATATTGGCCAATCCAATTACTAGAAAAGAAACCTTATTAAACACTTGGACTTACAACTTTATACTGTTTTTTTATTCCCAATTCATGTGAGTCAGGGCAATAGTTACTGTTAATAGTTTCTAATTCACAAAAAAAAAAAATTACCTAGGATGTTAATATTTATTGGGAATTTTCTTGTACTCATTATTTTGGCTCAAAAGAGCCCTGGGAAGTAGATACTAATAAAAATCCTATGTAAGCGTTGGAAACTAGGGCTTAGACAGCTCAGGGTAAGATAAAAAGTAAGAGATATAGAGCCATTTAGACAATATTTTCTATCTCCCTACACTCCCCACCCATGCCAATGTCATACTTTTACTTACCATGTGATCTGAACGATAAAAAAAGAATTTCAATGTCTTTGCTTTATTTACCTGTGATTTAAAGAGTAATGTTTTAGTCTCTAATCCTGTGGAAATTTTGAATTCAATCTTGTCTGTGCTTCAGAGTTGAGAAAAACACAGTTTTCAAGATCCAACTTCATCTAATCCTGCTGATGGTACACATTCAAAACTTCCCTATTACCAGGCAAAGAATAAAGCAAACCTTTGACAGGAAGAAACTTAATGTAGAATAATAGTTCTCTAATCTCCAGAGGAACACCACAAATGAACACAAGCCAAGTACCTTTCTAGAATACCTGAGGTGCTTTCCAAACAAATATCCAGGCTTTATGCCCACCTACCAGTGCAAGATGGGGTTGGGAATATTTAACACAGAAAGTCAGGAGGTTTATTTCAATAAAGTGAATATTTTAAAAAAGACCCAGGGAACAATCTGTCAAACCTTACTAAATACCAAATAATTACGATGGTAATAAAATATATCAGTATACACGTATATGTGGTTGTTTCAAGAGATATGAAAATTAAGGTATTCATCTGAAATTATGAATTGCTCTATACTTCTCCCATGAGAATTATGTAAATGATTTTCCTATGTGGATGCCATTGTTTAAGTGAAACACTAAGTAGGCATAGGTAAATGTAACAACTAGTAGTAATTAACCAAATACTATGTATTAGAAAATAGAGAAATATTAAGTTTTCTTCCACTTATTCAATATTCTAATTTTTTATAATCATATTTGAATTTTAAATTTTGTTGTCTATTTACCCTGTAGGGTATCAGAGGGGATGCTGAGACTTATATCCAAACTTTGGGCAGAGTGCAGGGAATCTTATGAAAGAAGTGGGAAATGATAAGACCTGTAGGGGACAGGAGCTCCACAAAGAGACCAACAGAACCGAAAACATCTGGGCCCAGGGGTCTTTCCTGAGACTGATACTCCAACTAAGGACCATTCATGGATATAACCTAGAACTCCTGCACAGATATAGCCCATGGCAGCTCAGTGTCCAAATGGGTTCCCTAGTAAGGGGAACAGGGACTGTCTATGACATGAAATCAGTGGGTGCTCTATGATCACCTTCCCCTGACAGTGGAGCAGCCTTACCAGGCCACATAGGAAGACAATGCAACCACTCCTGATGATACCTGATAGACTAGGGTCAGAAGGAACATGAGGAGAGCCTCCCCTATCAGTGGACTGGGGGAGGGGTATGGGTGAAGGGAAAGGGAGGATAGGATTGGAAGGGGAGAAGAGGGGGAACTAAAGGTGGGATATAAAGTGAATAAACTGTAATTAATAAAAATAAAAATTAAAAATATATATATTTCCTAATGAAAAAATTGTTGTTTAGATAGTGTATTCTTTTTTATTTTTTATTACAATTTATTTACTTTGTATCCCATCTATGGCTCCCTTCCTCATCCCCTCCCAATCCTGCCCTCCTTCCCTCTTCTCCTCTCATGCCCCTTCCTCATCGATAGTATATTCTTAAAGTACACAAGTAACAAAACATAATATTTAATGAAAAAGGAAATGGGATTTTAGAAAGGTTTATGAAACACATATTAATTGAACTCCAATATGATTAATGAAAGAGCTAAAGCTCATCTTCTAGAAAACATGTTAATTTTTTCTAGTTCATGGTTCATTAGGTTATTTTTTTTTATTTATTTTCTGGTTATGCATTTCAAAACTGCCTTTATCCTTTAAAACATCATTCTTTTATTTATTGCCTTTATCAAACCCTGTTACCTATTTTATTTCAATGTGATGTCATTAAGCTTGACACCTTTTCAAAAGGAAAAAAAAAAACATTTCAGAATTATAGTACAGTACAGTGCCTGCCTAGCTTGTATGAGGACATGGGTTCAAACCTAAAAGAGTTTAAAACCACCCTGGGATAGACAGGGAGATCCTGCCTCAAAAGTGCAGGACATGGTTGGAATTTTAATGGCTAATATTAGCGGTTTCCTGAACCTATAAGAATCCAAAGTGAATCCAGTTTGTATCTATAGGCATGTTTTGATAAACTGCTTTCAGCCAAATGTTTTGCCTCCATACACTAGTCATATAGCCATTCATATCTAAAATTATTCATCATTTTAAAATACACTGAAGCACATTGGATGCCCTCCTAAATTAAATGTCTCTTTCTCGGGGAAAATGGTTTTAGGCACAGAGGTAATTTGAACGTATGAAAGTGAAGTTGAATTCTAAGTAAGTTATGCTTTGAGTAAAGAGATTGAAAAACTATTTAACTCTGCTGCCGTTCTCTGGCGGCTTCTCTCTTTTACAGTTTTGCAGCAGTCTTATTTCCAAAATGTGAGTTATCCTTCAGTGTATGCGTTCTCTGTTGCAGCCTGAGCGCAACGTCAAGCACAGCAGGTTAGAGTGAACTCATGCTTTTCTGCGTTCTTTATTGCCTCTTCAGAGATGCCCGAACAGCTTTGGAGAAGTGGTGTAAAATGTTCCATTTTACCATAATCTCATTCTCATCTTTATCCCCAATGTATTTCCATATTAGAGAAGAATAAACTCTTGTCTCAGAATTTGAAAATAATGGCAGGCCAACATCATCAGGTTTTTGCTATGGTAGATAAGTGGTTGTCACCTTGAAGGCACATGATGCCCAAGGCAACGGTGTCTTCATGTAATGGAAAACTTCAGTTTCCCAGGCAAATAAAACACTTAATTTCTCCTTTGGAAACATGAAGTTCCCAAGACATGCCTTTTCATTTTCTTTGATAAGAACTCTGTAAATGAAATGAATCTACAAATTCATGTTTTCATGGTCTGCTGAAGATGCAGATTGAGGTATAGTTTGTATTTGAAAGACTTATCAATAATCTTACGTTTTGTGGTTTCTAAAGTTTTATTAAAACTTTCCCAGGCATCAAGAGGAGATGATTTGGTGTGTTTTGATTTCTGCTATAAAAACATGGTGGTTGATAAGATTTGATGGAGAAGAGTGGAAGCTCTGAGGGGCAGCACATCAGTTGTGAAAAATGCTCCCTTGTGTTTGTCATGGGGCAATATCACTGTAGTGTCTGATCCAAGAAAAGTAATGTTACCCAGTTAATAACCAGAGACAAAAAAAAGCAAAATGTGTTCACTCATAGAGCATTGCCAAACTAATACAATAACTGCAATCTTCTACTGATACTATTATCTCTAAGGAGGTAAAAACGTTGATTATTTATGGGACATTTCCATGCCTCAAAGTCTTGTAAGATATAGCTGCAGGAATGTACTTCTCTTCCTATACCAGGACAAGTTCATTTTTTCCCTTTAATCATTAAATAAACTTGTTTTGAATCATCTACCTCCACAATATAGTTAGTTGTATGTGTCCTTCAGTCAATCCTGAGAAGAATACAGTGGACTGATTTTTCTTTTCTGATTTTGTCTAAGTCAAACTGACATTGATATTTAGCTCATTTTCACCTATATAATTGAGGTTTGAGAAAACATAATAATGGTAAACATGAAATCAACACCATTGTCAGATAAAGCACACAATACGCACAATAAACACACAAAGTCAGAAGCAGATTGTTTACACACAGGGTCATTTTGCGCTGGCTTTACACACATAAGCCAGGTACACATAACAATGAAGCAATTTGCAATGAAAAATTATAGATCCAATATGAAGTCAGTGAAAAATCAGCATCAACAATTTTAAAACATGACCTTTACTTAGATGCATTTGACACTAAAAAAAAATCTACTGTATTCAGCCACCTGCAATTCTCTCTATATCTCTTCGCCTCTGTCTCTGTCTCTGTGTGTGAATGTTTGTCCCCTTAATTTTCTTCATACAACATGGAAGGCTACTATAGCTTTTTTGCATCCTGAAAAATCATTTCCTGAGATGTAGATCTCTCAGTGCTAAAGCCAGAACCTTCCAAGAAGGCAGATGGTAGGTCAGCCTCTTTTGAGCAGCTGGGTATTGGAGACCACCTGGAATGTTTAACACCAAGCTTTGGCAGCAGGGCTGAACTACTTTCTTGTGTGATCTTCTGGCTTTGTTCTGATTTCCTCTGTCACATTGCCACTCAGAAAACCACATGGGAAAAGAAAGTTGCCAAGAGGGAGCTTCTCTGAGATAAGAGGCTTAGAAGATGACTTTGGCTGATGGAAACTGAAATGATGTAGGAAATAAAAAGGCACTCATGATATTCCGTTTCTTTTGAAATTATCACTCCTCAGAAGGTCAGTCTTAGCAAAGCCCTGGTGTTACTCTGCTGCCTGACCTCTAACTCTAAGCTTTCTTCAATTCTGACAAGTTTGTATCACAGTTTCAGAAACCGAAGGCTGTAACACTTTCTCCGATGTGCTTTGCTCACCCTTCCAGGATGGGCTTGGAATGCTCTTCTTCTGAAGTCTTCCCATTCTTCAATTTTTAGACATTGTACTTCCACAAGAAGCCTTTCACTCAGCTTTCAATGGACATCTCTTTATTTATTCTCATCATAGAAACCGTGACACCCCATGGCAATCCTGTATGCCTCTGAATCTATAATAAGAGGGTAACCCTGTTTTCACCTTCATGCCAATAACACCTGAGCTTGCTTGAAGAATGATGCAAAAGTGTTGAAGTAATTAACAGTTTATTACTTGAATTAATGAATGTAAGATTTTTTTTTTATTTCTTGAGTTTTTAGAAGCTCTTTGGTAATTCATATGCAACTCATTCAATAGAACCTGCCACTTACTCTAATAATTTGGAAAACTAAATTTAAACAACAATAATTTTTATCACTAAAATAATTGTGCAATGAATCTTAAATTTTATTATTTCTTCTTAACAGAGAATGTATAAAACTCCAAAGGATGGTTCAAGATCAGTGGGTGAAAAGTAAAATATATATACATAGAATGAACATAAAGGAGACAGAGTGTGTGTGTAAAGAAAAAAAAATTAAGTACAGGAAAACAAAATTTACTAGAGACAGCCTTGAGAGCCATGATGAAAGAGATTTTGGTTTATTTCCCTCTGCCCTTTCTAGCAATTTGATGAACTTTTTTTTTTTTCTGAAATAGACCTACCCTTATAAAATACCTTCCTAGTTCATTTACTCAAAGTTGTCTTTTCATCTTCAAAGTCCTTTTCGCCATGTAAAAGGAATGCATAGTGTGCTATGGCTTACAATCTTCAGTCATAGTGAGGAAGTCTGAAGGTCATTAGGATTAACTGAGTGACTGTATAGCTGTAGTCTCATTGTTCTTGTCACATGATGGAAATTTAGGATCCTAAGAGCTGAGGTAGACAGACTGGAAACAGCAGAGATCTTTGGAAAACTGGGGCAAGACATAGACAACTAAATTCATGAGTAGAAGGTAATTATAATTGTATGCATAAATGGAATGTCAGGTCACAATTTCAATGACTCTAATCAATATAAAATGGCATCATGAGGATAGGGTAGGTTGAAAAGGAAATGAGTATTGGGTAGTGTAGGGCTGAGCTATGCATTGCTAGAGTAATGCACTTAATGTATATGAGGGTTATCCCTCTCTACTATATTTTCTATTTGCTTTCCTTCTAAGGATATCCAGTCTTCATGAATGAACAAACAAGTGACAGAACTAAAACATGATGTGATGAATCACAAGACCAGTGAACAAAGGAATAAACAGAGACCAAGTAAAAGGACTATAATTTGTTGCAAACAGGTGCTGCTCTGTCCTAACTCAAAAGCAGTTTACCTCCAAACCGCTACTGATAAAAGCCACCTAACAACTCTGCCAGGGAGACACATCCCCCTTGATCTTACAAAGGTCATTTTCATCCCTCACTTTCCCCAATGTAGTGGTTCTCAAACTGTGGGTCATGGCTCCAACAGGAGTCACATATCAGGTATTTACATTACAATTCATAAAAGTAGCAAAATTATGCTTAAGAAATAGCAATGAAATAATTTTCTGGGTGGGGGTCACCACAAGATGAGGATCTATATTAAAGGGTCACAGAATTAGTAAGGTGGAGAACCACTTCCCTATGGTATGGGAAGGGATCTAGTCCTCCCTAGGATCGTTGAACAGCTAAAGTAGAAATAAACATAAAACCTTCCACAGTGAATGTTTTCTTTTTCCCTGTATGGACTCCAGATTTTGTCTTCATTTTAAAACAAGCTGTGGACATCTAAACCCACTTTATCAGTCATTTTGGGGAACCTCACCCAGCTCAATGCTCTGAATTCTGGAAGTATACTAGGGGAGGAGGTAGATGTAGTTTATTTGGTGAATTCTGATTTGGAGGTTCATATTACTTCATGCCTTTTCTCTGTTGGTATTACCAGCTTGTCCAGTATTCATGCACTGACTTCCTAAGGCACTTTAACACAGTTTTCTCACTTATTATCAAGTATTGAATATCATTTATGTTGTTTATCCACTTGATCAACATATAGCTCAATCTCTACAAGGTCCCAACATGTTAAGGGTTCATGCCAAGAGTCCAGTAGCTAAACATAGAAAAGAACTCACTGTTTATGATTCACTGTGCTATGTAATCGGCTATTAAAACATAGTGGGCCACAGGGATACACCATGATGGCTGATAAGCCTGAGAGTGTTTGGTTGTGTGCCAATCATCCTTTGTGTCCAGATATTTTTAAAACTTTTTTGGCAGAATGCAGGCTATACTATTGTGCAGCTTGTTAGGAGAGGAGCCTAACAGATTGTGAAGGAACTATTAACCAAATATTTTATGCAGTGTCAAAGGCACAGGAAAGTGATAAGCACAC
Organism: Rhombomys opimus; assembly: GCA_010120015.1. Classification (NCBI taxonomy): domain Eukaryota; kingdom Metazoa; phylum Chordata; class Mammalia; order Rodentia; family Muridae; genus Rhombomys; species Rhombomys opimus. Next base: position 6,190,694 of record REGO01000068.1, read on the forward strand.
AGAAGGGGTCCTTTCTGTTTGGAGAAAAAAGCAAATACATTTGGACATCTGATGTCTCTCTCCTTTGACTAGATACATAGTTGTATTCTTGCTGCTAAAAGATGTGATAATGGGACTTTACTCTGTGGATATTTGTTTATGTGATAGATGGATTCAGTCTCCCTGGCTTTGGGAAGTTATAAGTCCACCTTTTTGTTTGTTTGTTTGTTTGTTTGTTTTAGTTAATACCTCTCTACATTACAGGAGTCCTTTGTAAGGTAGAAATTTTCGTGTGCAGATTAACATGTATCTTAATAATTCAATGCATGTGAGAGCAATCTTTGATATTACTACCTCTGTAAAAATTTTTGGTAAGGCTTTTCACAGTTCCTACAGTTGACTCTGAGGGTCTTAGCAAAGAGTCTCTAACTGATGCTGATGGTGTTTTCAGAAAGACATTTAATATCTGTGAATCTCAACATCCATATCTGTGTTTAGAAGCTCAACAACTTCTCAGGGTTTTCATTATATCAAGATCTGTAAATATTACAGTAACTGAAAGATGTAAAAGAAATAATTCTTGACAAAATAAAGAATTTAATCACATTTTTGTTGGCATAAGAAAAGTTGGTGGTAGGCAAAATGCAAAATAAAACATGTTACATGAAGTAGATGCTTGTAATTTATTTGCATATAAATATGTAAGTCTTTTATTGTGACAGACTAGTCTGCTATAGCACACACGTGCTCTCTCTCAGTCCTTCTGGCAAACTTTTCAATTATGTTAGCACTCACACATTCTAGGCATAAAAATTCAGAAGAACAGATCTTATTTAATTAAAAAAAAATACTCCCAAGGGCTGTGATATTGCAGATGCATTTGAATGAAGTGCTTACTGAACCCTACTCTATCCCCAAGAGTTTTCTGTGCATCATGGATACAGAACTGAAAGAGGCAGGCTCGTTAACTCAAAGGAATTCTCAGAAAAGGGCAGAGGGTTTTTTTCTTAATGAGCAATTTTTAGTAGTAATTGGTGATTTAAGATTCTACACTCTCAAATTTATGTGTCTGTACTGTAAGGGACATTCATCCTACTCTCTATCTGTCTCTGTCTCTCTGTCTCTGTCTGTCTTAGTCTTGGTCTCAGTCTTTCTCTCTCTCTCTTCAATCTCACTGAATGTCCAAAGGTGATTTTTATATATTAAGCACACAGCACCTGGGCCAGGACCTGTACATGTCTTAGCCAGGACAAAGCTATGGATTTCCTGTACCTATGAACATAATTTATTCTTCTCCTCGAAATGGGGTACAGAACATAGCAAAGTTGCTATGTTGCTGTAAGTAGCTCAGGGTGGTTAAGACAAACTTCTTCTCTGTCATGTGGTTTTATGAGTCATCTTCATTACCATTAGTCACCTCATTCCAAAACAGATGCCACAAATATTTCAGCAGCTCAGCAGCTACAGCACAGTGGGCCCTGAACGTGACGTGGAGGCACAACAGTACAGTTGGCAACTATGCTTATAGACGAAAAGAAAATTAGCATGGTTTTTATTTTTATCCCCTCTGCTGCTGACTTCCTAAGGAAATACATAAAAAGCAAATACTAAAGAGTGTTACATGTGGTATGAACCTAACAAATATGGTAGATGTAAGTCAAAATGTATCTGTCTTCCTACAATGTGCTGTGGTGTTGCCTTGATCCCAAGTTTTCAAAGTCAGACATGGGAACCAAATCTGGTCATGTTCATATAAATGCAGCATCATACAGTGATTTCTTCGTCTATCAGATATTCAAAATACTCTGCTTTTCTCCCTCCTTTGGGTTACTCCTATTCCTCCCTAGAGTTGGTGACAAGTTGCAGAGGGATTGTGCTACTTTCAGCACAGAGTCCTTAAGGAACAACCCCTTGAAGTATGCCAGCTCCTTTGCTATCATATAGGTCTTCCATTCCCATTGCAATGCAAACAACAGCTGGTGAAGGAGAGGCTGGAACCCTATGGGGAAGCCTCCAGGTACCCTTAAGGCCTGACTGAGGAAACTGTGTGTCCTTCTGTGAACCCCAGCAGAGACAAGACACACTTTAGTTTTCAGATGTGCATTTTCTTGACCTTCTATTATTATCATTAATTTTCATTTTACCCTGTCCTGGATACTCAGTCACTCATTTGTGATATAAAATTGCAGGCCATATACAGTGACTCAAAGTGCCCCAGCACAGGTCTCACTGCATCAGCTTCCCAGAGATCACTGCAGGAAGTCCCGGCTACCTCTTCACCCTACTCTTGAAGGATACAACCTCTCACATTGCTGCATCCTCCCTTCCTGATGCCTTTTATCTGAGACCCATCAAGCTACTCCCTAAAACCCCCGGTTCTTTTCTCTTTCCCCAAATTGAAAGGGATTTTGTACTAGGATGACATTGTTGGCACGTCTCCTTTCTATTTCAAATAGTACTAATAACAACAACAATAATAATAATGTTATTATTATGTTGTTGTATTGGACATCAAGATATTATATATTTGCGTAATGGGTTTGATTTTTGAATTTTACTTCTCTTGTTTTTTCTTTTTATTGTTGTTAAATGGCCTTATTGCCACTTAAGTATGATATTTCCTTATAGGGAAAAGCAAGCCAAGATCTATATTATAGTTCAAAAATGTATTCAGTCCAACTTCAAAAGTCCCCATGGTTTAACAGTCTTAACACAGTTTAAAATACCAAAGTTTAAAGTCTATTCTAAGACTAATGACAGTCTCTTAACTCTAAACCCTTATAAAATCAAAATCAAAAAGTTTCCACACTTCCAATACACCACAGCAAAAATACACACTATCGTTGGAAAGAAGAGGGAGCACAATGAGGAGATACTGAGCCAAAACCTAACTGGAAGTCCGAAGGGCAAACTCCACCTTCTGTATCTCCATATCTGATGTCAAAGTGCTCTTAAGTTCTCCAATTCCTTTCAGCTGTGTTGACTGTAACATTTATCTCCTGCGGGGCTGGTTCTACACCAAGTCTTCAGCTCTCCTTGGTAGGTTTCCCTTAACTCTGGCATCTTCAATATCTTGGGGTCTCCAACACAATCCAGGCTTCACCTTTACATCTTCACACAATGGCTTCTCTGTGCCTCTGTGCAGTGATACTCCAGCCACGTCTGGCCTCAGTGGCTTTTCTTAACCTTGGAGGAAGATTCCACAACCCCTTGATTGCAGCCATGTTCTGCTGCTTGCTGGAACTTGAACTCCATTCCCTGTTCAGTTACATCTGAATATGCTTCCTGTTGCTGGTGTTTGCCTTCACTACTTAAGCTTTTATTTAATTAAGTTGAAAGCTTATCTGTTGGGGTCTTGCCCTAAGGTCACCATTTCCTTTATTTCATTTAGCATCAGACTTTTCTTTAAATTATCTCCCTATATATTGGCTAACCTCTAGCACACTTCCTGGTGCTCCTTTTCTTCTTAAATTGTACACTCCGCATTTTTTTTTCTTGCTAAGCTTGCTCCTTTTTGTTATAGGTTTCCTTGAGAGTAAGCGCTCATAACCATATGAGAGTCAATGCTAGGCTGTCCTGAAATCTCCTCTGCCAACCCCATTAATCCACAGTTTTAATTTGGCCTCAGGCAGAGTTTTTTAGACAAGGGCAGAAAGCAGCCACATTGTAAATCAAAATATCACAATGGTCTCTAGGGCAATTGTTAATATTGTTCTCTTCAGAAACCTCTTGATCAAAGTCATCATAATCTACACTACTCTCAGCACCACTGTCTTCCACACTCCCACTAGTAGAGACCACTAAGTTCTACGCAAACCGTTCAAGTGCGTGAGTAATCCAAAGGCCGCATTTCGTCAACCAGCAGCAGGGTCAGTCCTGTCACAGGAACACCTTGCTCCCTGCTACCAACTTCTGCCTTAGTCACTGTTAGTCATTGCTCTGGAGAGATACTATAACCAAGGCAAGACTTACAGAAGAAAACATTGAACTGGGGCTTGCTTACAGTTTCACAAGTTTAGTCCATTTTCACAATGCCAGCCAGCATGGCAACATGCAAGCAGGCACCGGAGCAGGAACTGAGAGCTACATTCTGATCCCTAAGTGAGAATTCGGGCTTGGCATGGGTGTTTGAACCTTCAAAGCCCACCCCCAGTGACACACTTCCACCAACAAGAGGACACCTCCTAATCCTTTTAATCCAAACACTGCCACTCACTTTTGACTAAGAATTCAGATATATGGGCCTATGGGGCACATTCTTATTCAAACCACCCACACTTATAATCCCATAGGGCACATGGTACATCTGTGTTTGCCATTGAGTTGAAGCAATGGGATGATGAGAAGGGAAGAAAGCAAGCCCAGCTTACCTCTCCCTCAGGCTACTCTCTGTTAGTGCTGGAACACTCAGCTGCTATGCCAGACCCATGAATAAGTGTCCACCCCAGTAGTGCAAATGCTGATCAGTTCCATGAACCCTCCCAAGATAGGTATACTGCTTGCTTAATGAAAAGTCAACTTCCATACGCAACAGAATGGTTTGGTGATAGAATTTTTTCATTAGAGGAATTTACATACATTCTCATGTAAAAAGTAGCATTTCTCACCATGATTTCTTTTCTGATTTTGTATCATTAAGTAATTTAAAATAATTGAATTTCTTACTCAAATGTCAATAAAATGTCTATAAAGGTCTAAGTTTTGTAAATAGGAAAAGAACAGAATGAAAGTAATGAAACCCATAAGCCTGTTGTGGAGTAAATAATAGACATGTAATAGAGAGAGAGTCCACATGCAGCCTGTGAAAGCTGGGAAGTACCTCTGAGGAGTTTTAACTACATTTGTGTCAAGGAGGAAAAATGTAGTGGTCAAAATTGCTTTTCGGGAATGGTTTAGAATAGCAATTGAAGCAAAAAAAATTAGTGAGAGTCTTGGCAGCTGAGGCATATTTGGTAGTTAATTACCTTAAGAATGTTTTAAGAAATTCGTGGACTGCTTTTGCTTGGGGCACAACAGTGTGTGTGTGTGTGTGTGTGTGTGTGTGTGTGTGTGTGTGTGTGTGTGT
>REGO01000068.1:6195747-6313386 GCA_010120015.1 Rhombomys opimus
TGTGTGTGTGTGTGTGTGTGTGTGTGTTTGTAAGAGAGAGGGGAAAAGACCGAGACAGGGACAGAGACAAACAGAGAAAAAGAAAGTAGAACGAGTAGGGAGACAAAGAAACAGGGAGGAAGAGAGAGAGGATCACTCTGATAGGCCTGATTAGCTGGTATTGGCTGTATTCAAGCGTCGTTTTTTTTTTGTGATAACTATTTATATGCTAATTATGTATTCCCCATCTCATTGTAGTCTTCATTAGCTCTGTACATCTATAAAAATATACATATATCAATAGAAGAAAGAAGTAGAAGGAAAATGATTCAAATGACAACATTAAGCCTCATCTAGCACTGATACATGAGGAGCTGACTGTTCTGTGAGCTTTCTAGAAATAAGCAGTACTTTATGCAGAGACGGGTCTGATGCATTTGTCATCCAGTATGGCTCACATCAAACTAAACCACAGTGCAGTAGATACAAATCATCTGGTAGCAAAACAGAATGATCTCTGCAGTACACATTTCCTGAATCTTTGGACTCCTGCAGGGAGGGCTGTTGTATCTCTTCACACGATACCCAGACCATTCTCTACAAACTTTGGTTAAAGACAGATGGGCTTTAGATGTGAGGTCACATTCCCTAAATAACTCCATGTAAATGTCTGTTGTGCATTGTTGAGGTGAGTGGAGTGATGTGTACATTGGTAATTCTCTGAAATGAAAGCAAGGTTCTCAGTTTCTCCAGAAAGTTGAACATTTAGAAAATTGGGCCGTAAACTGGGAGGCTCCTGCCTCTGAGTTTGGAATGTGAGGGGGTGATCCCCAGTGAGATGATGCGTACTGCTTTTCCCAACCTTTAGGGCCAAGTCAACACTAGCCTACAAAAAGTGCACAACTGAGAATTCTACATTTCCAGCCCTGTCTAAACAGTTCTCCCACAGAGGAGATCCAAGAGGGCGGAGCCGGCCATACAGGGTCAGCAGCTCAGCAGTGAGAGCAGGGTGAGCAAGAGGCTGTGATGTGGACTCCGAACCCCAATGTCTGTGTTTCTCCGGTGAGAGGAGAATCCGTGGGGAAATTCCAAGGCCCATCTTCAGGCCACCCAGATAATACCAGGAAAAATGCTCAAGTTCCCTCCAGGCGCTGTCACAGCCTTCCTAGGACCAGCAGCAGCCATGCACAGGACTCCTACCCTGCAGCCTTAGGTCACAGGCCTGAATTCACCATCTGTGGATACCTTCCTGAGAGTGGCAACAGCAGCTCGCTTGGTTCTGACCCCACAGCCCTAGGCCAGTCGCCCAAATACATCATCTGTGGATATCTTCGTGGGACAGGCAGTGCACATCGGGGGCTCCTACCCTACAGCCTTAGGCCATCCATTGGCCCAAACCCACCATCTGTGAATACCTTCCTGGGACCAACAGCAGCAGCGCAAGCAAGGCTCTGACCCCACAGCCTTAGGCCACCCACTGAGCTCAGCACAGTTCCATTGTCCTCCCCAAGGAGGCCTGTGGGGCACTGGAGCAGGTTTAGGCTCAGATCTTTCTGCCTGCTCTGGAGGAGCCTAGCCCACCTGGGTCAGAAACAATGTGGCCATCCTGGTCACTGATCCCAGCATTGCTGAGCCAAGTCTGGGACCCATATCCCATTCTCCAACATGTTAAGAAAGCCTGTAGGACAGAGGAGCAGCCTGAGACTCAGATCCTTCTGCCTGTACCCAGCTACCCAGCTCACAAACAGTGAGCCAGCAGAGTCAGTGAATCCAGGGGAGACTCCTGGAGAGACAGAGACAGGTGGATCCTGTCTGCAGTACAGGCTCTAGGAATAATTAATTACTCAAGGCAACAGACAACTAGATGGCTAGAGGCTGGCATAAGAATACAGCCAACAAAACCCAGGACATCATGGCTTCACCAGAATCTCCAGAAATGAACGGATACTCTACCGCAGCTGAAACACAGCAAAATGATCTTAAATCTATAATTATACAGTTATTTGAGGCACATAAAAAGGAAACAAACAAAAAAATGAAGGCACGTATAGAGGTACATAAAGAGAAAATGAACAAAAAATAGAGGCCAACATAGACAGACTAGAATCCACATTCAAAGAGATGAAGGAATGGTGCAAGACATGAAAACAGAATTAGAATCAATAAAGAAAACACAGAGAAAACCCTGGAGTTGGAGAACTTAGAGAAAAGCTCAGGAAACCACAAAGGTAAGCATCACCAACAGAACACAAGAGATGGAAGAGAGACTCTCAGGTGCAGAAGATACAGTTGCAGAAATTGATACATCTCTCAAAGAAAAAAATAAAATCAGAAAAGTTACAAACACAAAACATTCAAGAAATCAAGGACACCATGAAAAGAAGAAGGCTAAGAATAATAGGAATAAACGAAAAAGAAGATTCCATGCCCAAAGCCCAGAAAATATTTTCAAGAAAATCATAAAAATTTCCCCAAGAAAGAGATGTCCATAAACAAACAAGAGTCCTACAGAACACCATATAGACTAGACCAGAAAAGAATCTCCTCATGTCACATAATTGTCAAAACACTAAATTTGTAGAACAAAGGAAAAAAAAAAAAACAAAAACATTAAAAGCAGCAAGGGAAAAAGGCCAGGTAACATATAAAGGTAGACCCATCTGAATCACACCAGACTTCTCAACAGAGGCTATGAAAGCCAGAAGGACCTGGGAGGATATCATGGAGATGCTGAAAGATCACAGATGTCAACCTATTGATAGGAGTGGTCCTTCTCCCCCCTCCCCCATCTGACCTTAGCTCATCAGGACTGGTTGCATTGTCTTCCTCTGGGGAGTAGAGGAAGAAGGGGAAAGAAGGGTGAGAATGGGAGGAGATGAGGGAGGGGGCTACAGCTGGGATACAAATTGAATATATTGTATTAAATAATAATAATAATAAACATATAACTGAAAAAATATGCCCACCCAGACAACTATATCCAGAAAAACTTACAATCAACATAAATGGAGAAGACAAAATATTCCATGACACAATTAAATTTAAACAATATATGCTCAGCAATCCAGTCCTACAGAAGATACTAGAAGGAAAACTAAACAGTTCTCCCATATCTTCCCAAATTCATTCATTCATTCATTCATTCATTCATTCATTTATTCATTCATTCATTATGTGGTATTTAGCATCTCAGTTAATAAAATCAGGTGCAACTGACACTTTCCTTTCTCTAAGTCCATTCTATGCACTTGTAGAATGATTAATTTGGAATATCCTCCCTCGAAGGAGCTGGCACAATAGTCTCAGATACTAGAGAGCCTGGATTGGGATTGCTTGAGGCTAAGTTCATGGCCAGCCTGGGAAACATGGTACTGGTCTGGCTCAAAAGGGGAAATTTTCATAATATATTTCCACCAAAAATAATGAGTTAGGAAATGTAGGAAAGCAAATGATTCTTCCTAATAGGATGCTAAGCTATGTAAGCACTGAGTATTGGAAGATAGCTACAAATAGGTCTTTTGGCTTGAAATTAATGACCTCTTGCTCCTGCCACCTTCTCTATCTCCTCTTTCCTCTTTTTCTTTAATTTTTCCTTCTTTATTTTAAACAGAGTCCCATGCAGTTCCTAAGAGTAGAAAGATAGGTAATGTCTTCTTATGGTGCCTGCTCCTAGAGCTGTCTAGAAATGTGCTAAGTAGGATTGCATTTTGCATGCTGGGACAGGCTGTGCAGACAGAAATATCCCAAGTCAAGAGCTCTGGTAGCTGGTTTTCCTACTGCTGGAAAAAATAAACTTGAAGAGCTGGCAGTCACTAGCAGCATGTTTGTTACCTAAAGTCAGCCCGGCTGGATGCTACTGGGTTTGTTCAAGGTGTATGGAAAGGGGCACTTGCCTGCTGATACTTCCTGTTAATTAAAGCCTAGATAGACTTCACAGCATGACCAGAGACAAAAGGATAGGACCCTGCATTGAGTTGAAAACTTCAAGTACGGTCCAGCAACTAAGGTACTCTATGGTGTTTGCTTCTTGCACAACAGAAACATAGCGAAAATGTCAATTATTTACTTCTGTAAAGTCAACAGCTAGCTATTGGAGGTAGCCAATTAAGGTTTAAAAATTAAACATCAAGAGAAATACTCTGACCCTCAAGCAAAACTGTTGCTTAAGCCTTCGAATATTCTCTGTTTTTTTTTTTTTTTTTTTTGTTTTTTGTTTTTTTTTTTTTTTTTTGGAATCTCTGAAGTATTAAGTATTAGTAAGTAGTAAGGACTCTCTCTGCCCTTGAATTCACCAAGCATGCTAGTCAGTGACACTCTCTTGGACACACGGAACTACCCTTCTCCGCTCCTCCTGCATTGGAATTGCAAGCATGTGCCACTACGTCTGGGTTTTGACTTGTACATAGATTCTGAGGGTCAGACTCATGTCCTTGTGCTTTCAAGAGGAACAATTTACCAGTGGAAATAAGCTATCTGCCAGGCCCTGACGGTTGTTAATCCTAAATTATTCATTCATAATGTTCTCTGACAAGGGTGAAAGGCAAGGCTCCTGGCACAAACACAAGCCAGAATCAATCATTTTATATTTCCAATTCCAGATATTTCTAGTTGAGGAAAAAATCCTGGTAAGGAATTTCCATATCAAATATGTAGATACATTCTCAAAAACTGTGTGATGCCTGGTTAGGGATTCATCTCAGTTGGATGAGTGCTCACCTAGGATGGACAAAACACTAGACCTGATCCCCAGCACTGTAAACACCTGGACATGGTGGCACATTCCTGCACTAGGCACAAGAAGTAGAGGTAGGAGAATCAGAAGTTCAAGGTCACCCTCATCTACATATTAAGCCCTAGGCATATACTACATAAGAACATGTCTCAAAAAGGTAATACAATACAGTATTGTTATTTCCTACCTAGGCAGTCGTTGAGGTAACATGTAAAGATTATTGTGAAAATGAATTTAAGCCACTCAAAGAGGCTTGAGCATTTTCTGCAGTAATGTTTAACCATGAGAACAATGGTAGAGAATGTGGAAGCAGAGGAACTGCATTTTTGTTCCTTGTTTTCCACTGAATTGTGTGATGAGTGACTGGATGAACATCGACCTTATACCAAGGTATAATAGGCAAAAACTTGTGTAAAACTGGATACTAAATTTACTTGGAAAATATGCCCAAATCTAAATAGCAATATCAGTTTCACTTAGGGAGACCCATGGGAGACATTGCTCTCATCTTTGTATGAACAGAATAGGAATGTGGCACTAATTCCCAGGAGCTGTCTGTCAGCATAGACTTCAGAAAGCTTTGATCCTGGACAAGTTCTGTGACTGCTCTGACCCCAACTTTCTCTTCATTAAAGGCTAACCATTGTGATATAGGATTGCTGTTTGGAATAAGAAAATAGATTTTATATCTGACATTTAACCCTATGCATTGTCTAGGGCAGCCATATCAGAGTTAGCTGCTATAACTTGTTACTATTTTTATTAAACTATAATTTGTTGCAGAGAAGGGGGACAGATTACAGTCAGTAAACCCCAAGGTGTGTGAAGTCTGAGGAAAATAGCACGTCTCCATGAGTTCTCTTCCAGTGGAATCTCAAAAGATCTTCAGACTGAACTCAGTACTGATTCAGGACATGGTTGATATGTTGTCCACGAGTAAGTTCATTAGCCTCTTCATTTGTTCAGTGCAAAGATGGAATTTAGGGTCTTAATTTTACAGGGCGAGAACTGTAGCACTCAACTACATCCCTAGCCCATGGAAGTACAACAGTGTTTACGGTAGTCACGGTTTAATTTATAGTGGCCGTGTAGCCACACGTCCAAATTCTCGATGTCCAAAAGGAAAAAAAAAATGATCATGCCTAAGCCAGGTGTTTATAGAAATGGGTAGGTTATACTCCTGGAGACAGCATTAGCTTACCGACTTCTGAAATTCCGGATACCACAAGCCAGCTAGGAGCCTATTAACTAACAGGCCTTATTATGGATATAATCAGGTCTCCTGTGTTCATTTCTGCAAAACTTCACTGGATATTATTTACAATTTAAGAAATGTATGTGAACTAATAACTTTTATTCTGGTTCCTTCTTTTAGTTTTTACTTTGCTTCTAATTCCTCATTTATTTTTGTACCTTCAAGATATCTCTTTTTATAGTTCCTTTTAGCAATCCATATTTAAAATAAGCATAAATAATAAAATATTGATTTTTAATAATAAGTAGTGATATCATAATCATTCTGATTATTATTTCTTATTTTCTTTTATCCACAATATGAAGCATACTTAGATGAACAGAGGTTGCAAGTGACCAATTCACATACCTAAATAGCAGACTGTAGTCATATGTATTTATATAAACTATTTGGGGAAAAAAAAATCTCCAGAAGAATTACTAGGTTCAGGTGCTGAGAGTCCAAACCACTGGACATTGAAAAGCCACAATCCTGTTAAGCACTCTTTGGAAGCCAGTTTCCTTCACTTTCTGTGATAACTAGGAATGTTTCTTGATTTCTTATGTGCCTCAGTTTTCTCCTTTCATTGTCAGGGATAACTATTCTTATCTAGCACAAGTATTTGAAGCATTAAATCAAAAAATACTTCCAAATCCCTCAGGTCAGTGTCTGCCTGACACATGGGTAAAAGCTAAAATCCTTGTGTACGTTTCAATTTACATCTGGCTTTGTCAATCACTTCATCTGTCTATTAACCAAGTATGCATGTGCTCCAGACCTCAGTAACCCATCTTTACAATGGCATGAAGAGAGCCCCAATGTATAAATGAGACTCGGAGAAGCTATGCTCTCCATCAATGCATTTGCAGCAGAGTTGCAAGACACTGCAGAACTTAGCCAAGCAGGACTGGAAGGTAATTACAAGTTAGATAAAGTCATGAAGGTGAGGCAGGCATGAAGAGATTAGAACCTGTACAAGAAGAGGAACTAAGAGAGATTGCCCTGCCTGCGCATTTATATGGAAGGAAGGTCACGAGGGAACACAATGAAAAGGCAATTGTCTGAAAGCCAAAATGGGTTCAGATTAGGAACCTATTGTTCAGTGCCTTGACCTTGGGTTTCTAGCTACCCAGAATATGAGAAATAAGTTTCCGTTCTTTACACTGTCTAGATTCTGGTGTTCCTTTGTAGTGGCTTCAGCTGAGTATTCAGAAGGCACTGCTTCTGAAAGTTTTCAGGAAGAAGTTCTGGCTTCCCCATTGCTAGGTTAAAACTGAAAACGTTCCAGAATTCTTCAGCTCATAGTCATATATTAGGAAGCCGCAAGCTTGAGTTACAAACACAATATTGAGCCCAATTCTGCTTCATCCGGCATGGTTTGACACTTGTAAAACTGACTGAGGTGTTGAGGAAATGAAGAAGGAACAGAGACACACAGACACACATGGACGCAGGTACACACAGAGACAGAAAGGAAGAAAGGAAGAAAGGAAGAAAGGAAGAAAGGAAGAAAGAAAGAAAGAAAGAAAGAAAGAAAGAAAGAAAGAAAGAAAGAAAGAAAGAAAGAAAGAAAGAAAGGAAGGAAGAAAGATAGATAAACAGAGAGAGAGAAGAGAGAGAGCATCTGGGGTTAGGTGAGCCATACTTACTCAAATGATAGCTTCAATTACTACACAGCCTAGCATGTGTGTTCTGTGCAGCATGGGGGGAGGGCTAGCTGGTCTTGGTAAGAGGCCTATGCAAGCTCCAGTCTCGGGCTGCAAAATCTGAGAGGAGAAAGCTGCAGCCAATTTTAGCACACAATGGTCAATCATTTTTAAACATTCACACTTGCACACACTGTCAGCATTCACACCACAGACCAGAGGAAGGCTTTGCCATCCCTCTGAGCCTCGTTCCAGAGAGAAGACTTTGCCAGTCCTATCGGTCAGAGAAACTGGGTCCATGACATGGTCATGCCCCTATCAATAATACACATTTCCTCATGACTTCATCAGCTCTTTACAAGTCCTCTCAAGGCTTCCTTGGCTCCCCACAGAGTTCAAAGTTTAAAGAAATCCGCCCTTAATTTTGTACTCAGCCTAATCTTTAATTTAGTGAAAGAAGCCTTTAGTTAAATTGGCACTGTGTACCACAGCTTACTATTGAGTTTCATTAACTGGCTTCCTATTCTTCAGACCTGTAGGTGTTTGCAAATGGTGCTTCCTCTTGTTGGCATTTTTATAATACTTTAGAGATTGCGGTCACTGGGAATTTTTTTTTTTTCTGCAGTTCGCTTGACCCAGGAAAAACCAAGCTTTCTAATCAAGTCATCTGAGATATTTTAAGGTTAGCCTTAAGGCTTTGGTGTCCCGTCCAGCAGCTGGAGTTTCTTCTGTCATTTGTGTGCTTACTCTGTAATGGGGCTTAGGACTACCCTCAGTTTAGTGTCCTCCCTCTGGGTCCCTCATCTGAACATAGGAAGCCTTCCTCACGTATCTTTGCTCTGATAGACTTAGCACTCATGAGAAGATTCAAAACAACAGCATCTTGTTGCATCCACTGTAAATCAGATTCCACCAGGCTCTAGCCAATGAGATGCTCCAGATAGTGTCACATGCAGACAGACTTGTAACAGGTCTTATTCTCTAACATTGAGGTAAAAAAAATATCCTATCCACTCACTCCTTACATCCACATCCTACTCCAAGTCAACTTTCCCCAAGATGCACTTTGTTCTGTTGCATGTTATATAATAATAATAATAATAATAATAATAATAATAATAATAATAATTTCAAGTGTAATTTAACTTGGTATTGTTTGGTTGAAGAGGGATGAACATCACACTAAACGTTTTTTTCTTTTAGATTTTTGTCATTTATCACTGATGATATTAACAGTTCAGTTCTTTGACAACATGCAGATGACATACACTAAATCAAGGCAATATAATTCCTGCCATTGATAAGGAAGGGGCTCATAAAGACCCGTCCCTAGATGAGAAGCCATTATTAACTAATGGCTTCTTGAGAGAGGGCATCAGTTCTTCTCAGAGATAAGGCCTATTGATAGGTAACCCATGCTTCCGTAGATGTCTCCATACATATATTCATGTACTGGAAGGACTAGCTTAACTCAGTGGGTTTAAAAAGAAGGCACTTGCAATTGGGAGGAAAGATGGTAGCCAGATAGAGGAGGTGGAAAGAAGGAAATGAGGGTTTAATCAAAACTCATTCTATGTGAGAGTGAAATTCTCAAAAAAGCAAAATAATACATTTTGAAAAGATTATACAGTTTACATTCCTAACAGCAATGGAAGAGGGTTCCCCTTTCTCCCCATCCTCTCCAGCATGTATTGTCACTTGAGTTTTTGATCTTGGCCATTCTGATGGGTGTAAGGAGAAATCTCAGGGTCATTTTGATTTGCATTTCCCTGATGACTAAGGAAGTTGAGAATTTCTTTAATTGTTTCTCTGCCATTTGATATTCCTCACTGAGAATTTTCTGTTTAACTCTATACCCCATTTTTTAATTAGATTACTTGATTTGTTGATGTTTAACTTTTTGAGTTATTTATATAATCTGAATGTTAGCCCTCTGTCACATAGAGGGTTGGTGAAGATCATTTCCCAGTCTGTAGGCTGTAGTTTTGTCCTGATGACAGTGTCCTTTGCTTTACAGAAGCTTTTCAGTTTCATGAGGTCGCATTTATTGATTGTTGATCTTAGAGCCTATGCTATTGGTTTTCTGATCAGGAAGTTGTGTCCAGTGCCAATGAGTTCAAAGTTCTTCCCACTTTTTCTTCTAACATATTTAATGTGTCTGGTTTTATGAGGTCTTTGATCCACTTGGGCTTTAGTTTTGTGCAGGGTCATAAATATATATCTATTTGCACTTTTCTACATGTAGACATCCAGTTAGACCAGCACCATTTGTTGAAAATGCTGTCTTTTTTCCATTTTATGGTTTGGGGTTCTTTGTAAAAAATCAAATATCCTTAGGTATGTGGGTTTATTTTGGGGTCTTCTATTCAATTCCATTGATTCTCCAGACTGTTTCTCTGCCAGTATCATGCCGTTTCATTTTTATTACTATTGCTCTATAATACAGCTTGATATCAGGGATGGAGATACTTCCAAACAATCTGCTATTGTACAGGATTGTTTTAGCAATTCTGAGTTTTTTGTTTTTCCATATGAAACTGAGAATTGTTCTTTCAAGTTCTGTAAAGAATTGTGTTGGTAATTTGATAGGGATTGCATTGAATCTATAGATTGCTTTTGGTAGGATGGCCATTTTCACTATGTTGATCCAACCAATCCATAAGCACAAAGATCTTTCCATCTTCTGATATCTTTTTCAATTTCTTTCTTCAGAGACTTGAAGATTTTTTCAAACAATTCTTTCACTTGCTTGTTTAAGGTTATGACCAAGGTACTTTATGTGATTTATGGCTATTGTTAAGGGTGCTATTTCCCTAATTTCTTTCTTGGCCCTTTTGTCTTTGGTATACAAGGAGGGCTACATATATTTTTGAGTTAACTTTTTATCCAATTACTTTGCTGAAGGTTTTTATCAGCTGAAGGAGTTTGCTGATAATTTTTTTTTTTTTTTGGGTAACTCATGTATACCATCATATCATGTGCAAATAGTGATACTTTGACCTCTTTCTTTCTGATATGTATCCCTTTGATCTTACTGCTCTAGCTAGGACTTCAAGAACTATGTTGAAGAGATAAGGAGAGAATGGGTGGCCTTGCCTTGTCCCTGATTTCAATGGGATTGATTTAATTTCCATTTTCTCTCTGCAAAAATTATTTCTCAAAGTTACAATGTGGAACATTGATGATATAGGCATCAGGAAATATTTCAATTTATTTTCTTAAATTGGAGATTACAAAACTATTCAGAAAATTAAAAAGGATACTTTGGTGATCAAGAGTCATCATTGAATGCTGTGATTGTTCTTATAGATCAAGTATACAACTTAACAGCTCTTATATTTATAAAATTGTAAGTTAGAGATGTTCTTAACAATGTCTCCTGGGATCACTGACAGTGCATCCTATTCACATCCCTGAGCTCTCTTTTCTGGGGTACCTGCCACACAACATGAGGAGCTGAAGTAAAGTATGCATGCAGTGTAGCGTTGGCTGAGGCTCTTTTCTGTGCTATGAAAAATGAAACAGAAACCTATTTTAACTTACAGCTTATTCACTTCATTTTTACTTTTGAGACATCGGTGCTTTGAATTGAAGAACAATGTGTGCTAAAAAGAAATGTCTCTTGAATCGGGGAAGTAACTCACCTCCTCATATTAGGTGCATTTCTGATATGTCTTCCTTACTGTATGATTCATGAAGATGTTTTCCCCATGGATTTGATTAGAGATTAAGTTGGGTTACATTTATAAGACACTGAGTCAGTTGGGTAGTGTACACAGAATATGCTAGCTAGTTTTTGTCGAACTAGACATACTTGGGGAGATGGAACCTCTTTTGAGGCATTTTCTTGATTATTAACTCATGTAGAAGAACTTGGGCTACTGTGGGTGGCAGTATCTCTCTTGGGCAAGAGATCCTGGAATATATAAAGAAAGCAGCCGATCAAGCCAGGGCTCAAGCCATAAGCAGCATTTCTTCATAGTCTCTGCTGTAGTTTCTTTCTCAGCTTCCCTTAACGATGAATTGTCATTTGAAAGCATCAGGCAAACAAACCCTTTTCTCCCTTCAGTTGATTGGTCATAGTGTTCATTAACTCACCACAAGGTAAAAAGAGACAAAAAGCCCTTAGGGGATAGTAAATGCTGTGGTGACGAAGGTGAAAACCATGACAGAGAGGAGGAAGAATTTTAACTGACCTCCACGTGAACAAAGTTTACAAAACTTAATTGTAAACTGACAGATTATAATTCCATAAATTTACATTATAAAAAGTGATATTTTAATTTACACAATACATTTATAAAGTATAATGATCAAATACAGGTGATTAACATTTCTGTCTCCTTGTCTTTTCTTTCTTTTCAAACACTTTGAGCAAATTTCTTCTAGTCTTTCATAGAACATATAACAAGCCATAATGAATTATTCTAACGCACTGTGCTGTAGAACATCAGGCATGATTTCTGTTACATGACTGTGTGGAAGCATCTATTATCCAACCTCCCCTTTTGCAACTACTTTCTGACTTCTGGAAATTGTAATTTTTATTCTCTTTATTCAGATTATTTTCTTTTATATATTTTAGTAATTAGCTATGAATATGCAACCTTTTTTATCATATCAAACTACAGCTTTTGAAAGGAAAAGTTATACAAGTACATTTAAGTAAAGTAACTGTCATGCTAAAAACTTCATAGAGAATGAATTAGAAGGATCTGCAGCTAGAGGAAGGAAAATGACTTCAATATATTCTATTTCTTAATATGTAAAAAACATGACAATAATTATTTATTCAGCAAAACTTTATTATTAGTTAGATCTTAATAGTGGCCTCATGCTAGATGCACTAGAGCAAACAGAATATATGCCATCCTGTCCTCACATAGACACACACATCAGAAACCTGCTAAAGAAATCCAAACTAAAGGTCACAAGAGAGGCAAACAGGACTCCTTCGTAGATGCTTGTCTGCCTGTACCCTTTACTTGATATTTTTGAAAGTTTGTCTTTGTTGGTATTTATGGAATCAAGCAAAGATAGGCTCTTACATCTGTAGCTGAATTTCAGAACATGGGCTAGAAATGAAGACAAATTCAGGTATTTCTTAGAGCTAGGAAATCTGTTTTTTATAAAAGGCTATGTTACGATTTATAGTAAGCTACATTAGATATTCTTAACAAACCTATAAAAATGAATATTCAAAGTCAACATGGTCAAAGGAGAATTAATTATCTCCTTTTATTAATTTATTTATTTATATATTCACTTTACACCCTGGTTTTAGCCCCATCTCTCCTCATCTTCCAGTCCCACCCTCTCTAATTCTTCCCCGTCTCCTCTCCTATTCATCCACAAAGCGGTGCCCCCATTCCCATCTGTCCCAGCTCATCAAGTCATATCAGAGATAAGCATTTCTTCCTCTGCTATGGCCTGGCAAGGTGGTCCTTCCAGGGTGAAGTAATTGAAAAGCTAACAAGAGAGTCCATGTCAGAAAGAGCCCCCGCTCCCCTTTTAAGGGGACCCACATGAGACCTGAGCTGCCTGTCAGCTATATCTTTATAGGGCTCCTAGGTCCTGCCCATGCAAGGTCCTTTTTTGGTGTTTCAATCTCAGCAGACCCCTCTTGGCGCTGGGTGATTGGCTCTGTTGGTCTTCTTATAAAGCTCCTCTCTCTTCCAGATCCTTTTCTTCTTCTTCCCACTTTTCCACAAGGCTCCCTTATGCCTTGCCCAGTATTTTGCTGTGAGTCTCAACATCTGTTTTGAGGCACTGCTGGGTGGAACCTATCAGAGGACAAGTATGTTTGACTCCTGTCTGTAAGCATAAAAGAGTATCTGTTAATAGTGTCAGGGATTAGTTCTCTCTCATGTACTACATCTTGGATTGGACCTTCCCTCCGTCTCTGTTATAAATCCTCTATCTTTATTCCTGCATGTCTTACAGGCAGGATGAATTTTGAGGAGAATTTTTTTGTGGCTGGATTGGTGTTCTCCTCCTTCTACTAGGAGACTTGTCTAGCTAGAGGGTGTCCTATCATATATCTATGTACCCTGTTCCTAGGAGTCTCTGCTAGAGTCCCTCTCATATCTCCCAAGGAGCTTACTCTGATTTAGGTCTCAAGTTTGTCAGAAAGATGCCTTTGCCCACACTTTCTCTTTTCTCTACAGGCCTTTTGTCCTCCTGCTCCTGCTTTCCCCAGGTCGGATCTCCACCTTCATCTCTCTCTCTGATTCCTCTCCTACCTTGTTCCCTCTCTGAAACATTACCACTGTCTGTTCTGTTTCCCCTTCTGAGTGAGATTTACCTGTCCCCCTTGGGTCCGCCTTGTTAATATCTTCTTGGGGTCTGTGCATTGTAGCATGGTTATCCTATATTATATAGCGAATATCTGCTTAGAAGTGAGTATATACCATGTGTGTCTTTCTGGGTTGGGTTACCTCACTCAGGATCATCTTTTCTAGTTCTGTTCATTTGCCTGCAAATTTCATGATTTCCTTGTTTTTAAAAGCCAAGTAGTATTCCATTGTGTAGATGTGCTACAGTTTCTGTGTCCATTCTTTGGTTGAGGGACATCTAGGTTGTTTCCAGTTTTGGGCTATTACAAATAAAGCTGCTATGAAGATAGTTAAGGATGTGAACATAGTCCTTTTTGTGGTGGAGCATTATTTGGGTGAATACCCAAAAGTGGCAAATCTGCATCCTGAGGTAGAGCTAGTCCCACTTTTCCGAGAATGTGCCAGGTTGATTTCCAAAGTGGTTGTACAGGTTTGCGCTTCCACCTGGAATAGAGGAGGGTTCCCCTTTCTCGCCATCATGTGCTGTCACTTGAGTGTTTGATCTTAGTCATTCTGGAGCATGAAAGATGGAACCTCGGAGATGTTTTTATTTTTCCCTGATAGCTAAGGACATGAGTATTTCTTTAAGTGATTCTCGGCCATTTGATATTTCTCTGTTGAGAGTTGGTATTTCTCTGTTTAGCTCTGTGCCCCTATTTTATTGGGTTATTTTATTTGTTGGTGTTTAATTTCTTGAGTCCTTTATATATTTTGGATAACAGCCCTTTGTCAGATAAAGAATTGGTGAATATCAGTAGACTGTTGTTTCTTTCCTTTGATAGTGTTCTTGGCCTTACAAAAGCTTTTCAGTTTCAAGAAGTCCCATTTATTAATTGTTGATCTTAGAGTCTGAGCTGTTGGTGCTCTGTTCGGGAAGTTGTCTCTTGTGCCAATGAATTCAAGGCTCTTCCCCCACTTTCTGTTCTAATAGATTTAGTGTATCTGGTATTATGTTGAGGTCTTTTATCCACCTCAACTTGAGTTTTGTGCAGGGTGACAAATATGAGTTTATCAGATATAGGAAGTGAAAAGAATATTTTTTTTATAAATCATCAAACACGTTTATCTGAGAGAATATGTTGCCTAAATTAAGAGTGGTGTGTAGAAAAAAAATGGCCTGTGGTCATGTGATGACAGGAAGACAAGACAGAAATGGGCTGGCTGCAAAACTACAGTGAGAGGAGGACACTGTAATGAGTTGAAAATATTCCTGAACAGGAATATGGTACAGGCAATGGTAAGCATTAGTCTGGAAGAAAAGAAAAGTAGAAGCAGCAGAGATGGTTGTAAATAGTTTAAATATGCTAGCATGAGCAAGTCAAACTTCTGAAATCATAGGGACATGTCCTATAGAAGAGATACTGCATTGCATTGCATTGCCTTGTTTGCTGTACAGACTTGAGAATATATGTGTTCAATTACAGAGCTTGCATAAACTAACCTCAGCTACTAGTACTAAGGAATATCTATGTCCAGGCATTACTCTAAGGACTTCATTTTCACTTTTTTCTTTTCTTTAACAAGGGGCTTGCCAAGTGGATATTATATTCACTCTCATTTCCAGATAGGGAAACTTCATCTCAAAGTAGTCAGTTAGTCTACATGAAACTATGCAATTGTAGATGATGGTATTGCAATCCAGACCCAAGTGGCTCAGATCCGTAGTCTTAATAACAACTTGAACATCGGATTCAGGGTTTACTGCACTGGAAGCTGTGGAACATCACTTAGAAGAATGTTTCCTGACAACTGAGTCACCAGGACCTGGGGAGACACAAAATTTTACAGATTGATTCCAGAGTCATCATTATTGGTTATCAGTAAAGGAGGTGTAAGTAGTTGGTTTAGGTCTTTGAGGAGCTGAAAAGATAGGACATGAGAACAGTTTGTGCATGATGTATAGACGGTGTTGGGAGTTGGATATATATCCATCCTGTTTTTCCCTTTCCAATGTTGCTCATTCTCATAGTTTGGGTGACTCTTCCACTGAATCATCAAGGTTTAAACGTACACTGCATCCACAGCCAGGGTCCTGCCCTACAGGACTAGGAGAACTAAGAGCGCTGCTTAGAGTGAGCCAAAAATCTAAGAATTCTTTAGTGCTTTTTGTCCTTCTTGGCCCATTAATGAGTTCATGCTGGGGTGGCTTGGGATGAACAATTAGCCAAACAGTTTTAGTCACATTCGAAGGCTGTTGTTGTAGGCAGAGTTCCATATTTGTAACTGAAGCAAATCCAGGGGAAAAGCATGTGTGGATATGTCTATTTGTATAGGTTTGTTAGCATAGAAAAGTGCACCCTGGGCAATGGGATCATGTTTGATAGCAAAGGCAATGTTTTCATTCTAAGTGCTCAGTGGCTACTAACATACTTTTTTTTTTTCTCCTCTACACTCGGAATGAGTTTTCGTCTTTATTATTTCCACAGCTGTACATATTTTATCTCAACAGATGCTACTGGAACATCCAAATTGGCCACAATTAGAGCCAGTGTAAATGGTGTGGGAGGGTGGAGACTTAGAAACAGCAGCTCCTAGTCCCCGGAACTGGGAAACACAAGCCCATCCTGTTCCAGTGTCTTACTCACAGCCATGATCACAGCCTCTTCCACACCAGTAGCTGGCTGCTGGGTTGTATGTAGGAAAGAGCCCCCAACAGTAGGACCCTGAAAACAGTATAAAAAAACAGTGAACCTGAAGATCTCTAAGCACATGCGCCCTGTCATTTTACCCAGAGGCTTTTGTTTGTTTTGTTCTGTCATTTTTGCAATGTAATAAAAGGTTTATTATATTATAATTAATGTTTATATTTTTAATTAAAATAGATTTATATCACTTTCATCCTTCCATTTCCTCCCTCCAGATCCTCTCAAGTCTCTTGTCTCTCCCACTATTTCCATGTCCTCCTCTTCCAAACTGATAGCCTCTTCTTCCATGACTATCATTGTCACGCTTATATATGTAAATATATGTACATAATTATATATGTGAGAGTGCATGCGCATATGTACACACAAACAAATAAGTGAAACTTTCTAAGCCTGCTGTGGTCATGTGTATAGGGCTTCATGGCTAACCACTTTCTATTGGAGAACCAGTTAGGGCTTTCATTTAAGGCTGTCTCCAGCTCTCTCAGCAATCATCAGTTGCACGTAGCCATTGGCCCTGGGTGTACACTGTGAGCCCGGCCTCTTCTGCATCTGCGTGTTTATTAATATTGTCATCGTCCATTATTTGGTTAGGTAGCCCATTGTAGAAAGACTGTCACAGAAGACTTCCTGGCATTCTGGGTCTTAAAATCTTTCAGCTCCCTCCTCCATGAAGTTCTGTGATTCATGGATGAAGGAGGTATGATGAAGATACGTATCGATTGTGTTTGGGTTCCTCATGATCAATTGATCTCTCTATTGTGTCCTGTTCTTTTATGTGATGGTCTCCATTTTCTGTGAAAAGGAGTTTCGGGGGGTTTCTTTGTTTGTTTTCCTCTGTGGGTTGAACGTGAGTCTAAATGGACAGCTGCTGTTTACCACCAACATGTGTCTGCCACTTACTACACCTCTACGGATATCTTGCCATGCTGGTCCTTATGGTTCACAGGTGATACATATGATGGAACTCTTAATTATTTCCTACCCTTGGAATTTTGCTTAGTACTTTCTGATACCATGGAAGGTAGACTAGAAGAATAACGTTTTCATATTAGATCCAGTTCGAGTAATCAAGGTTCCGGGTCATAAGTGTTTGGTATCTTCATCAACCAGGGTTTACTTTCACCCTCTGAGAGGCAACACGTAATCAAGGGTCAATAGTCTACATTGTTTATGGATTCACATAAATTACCCAAACTAATCATTCTAAAGGAAATTTCTTGTGTATTTGGTTTATGGTTTTTATTAATATATGGTTCCTGTAGAGACCATTGTCAGTCCTTGTATCATGTTTGCAGTTATATGTATTGTGTATATTTAAAACAATTAATGAAATTTCTTAAACAGCTTTGGAGTTATTGGTTCCTCCTCCTCCATGCTGGCCTCCCTCCCCTCTCCTGTTGTTCCCTGCTTCATATTGCCTATATTCTCCTACTGTCTCTTTTAAGTACCTAGACCTATGGTACCTTTATACTTTCCTGATTTCTGTGGTTACGTCATGCTGTTTACTTACAATTGAAGATTTGGAGCAAGAAATGACAGATGAGAGTGAATACGTGGTGTTTGTCTTTCTAGGTCCAGGTTACTTCCTTTAATAAAATTAGATTTTCTTCTTTCATTTACCTATAAATTTGATTTGCATACAGCTGTATAGTATTCCATTGAGGATAGGGCCCAGATTTTCATTATCCAGTCATCCTTCAATGAACATTTCATTAGTTTCAATTTCCTGAATACTACTAATAGATCCGAGTAACCATCGGCAGACTAGGATATTCTGTCCCTTGGACGTATACCAAGGAGGAATATAGGTAGGTCATGTGGTGAGGTGGATTTGTTTTCAGGTTTTTGAGGAGTCTCCATACTTACTTCCAGAGAGGCTGTACCAGGTTCATTCCCACCATCAGTGAATGGCGCTTCCCCTTTTCCTATAAACTCACCACCAAGCTAGTAGGAGGAAAACTGTCTCACAGGAAATCTCAACACCTTCTCTGCTATGAGGTCACTAGAGAGTGCTTAGCATGCTGATATTTGAAAATGAAGCCCGGCAGGATGGCTCAGAGGATAAGGTGCCTGCCACCAGGCCTGAAGACCTGAGTTTATTCCCAGGACCTGCAACATAGAAGGAAACAGACTTCCACAAGCTGTCCTCTGACCTTCACAAACAGTCTCCCCTGCGAGCCTGTGCACAAATACAGACACTCTTCCACACAAAATAAGTAAATACAAAAAAAACTTTTTAAAATAATAATTTGAGCTGACATTTGATATAAAAGCTGCAAAAAGAACAAATTCTGTTTCTCTCCCTCAGAGTCCCCATTAGCATCTCCTACAGGCACTGTGCACCTAAGAATGGGAAATTGGCCTCCCAAAATTCCTTGTTCCTCTAGTGTCCTGTATTCCTGTTGCTTTATATTCCCTGCCTTATCACACTGTTTTGTTTTTAGTTTTCCTTTTTCTTCCCATATTGATCTTCAACTATTCCCAGTTCTTCTCATGTCTATTATAGCACGCCACTTCCGAAAACTCTTGATATTATTTTGTGAAGTGTTTTTGATTTAGGTTTGTTTGATGTTTTAGGGTGCATTTATAGTATTTTTCTAAAAACTGCATATCTTTCCCTTATAAAATTTATGGTGCAATATCATCGTAGGCAATATCAACCTTGTCCACATGTTTAAGTAGTTATCCTACCCCTGAATCTTAAAAAGGTACTGAATATATTTTTTTTTCAAGTAGTTTTAGCACTTCAGATTTCAAATTGAGGTATTTGATCCACTTGGAGCTAATTTTGTACGAGGTGACATTAAGGTTTATCCTGTGGTTGCAGGTGGGCTTGCTGGTGGCACGGAGTGCTTATTGAAGTCATAAGACAACTTGTGCAGTTCTGCGCTATTCTGACACTGTGTAGGTCATAGGCACAGAACTCAGGTCATCATGCTTTGTGCAAGGCACCTTACACACTGAGCCATCTTGCTGTTCCTTGTGTGTTTGTTTTTAATCAGTATGTTCCATAGTATCCAATGATCTCAGATGAGAGAGCAAAAATGTTAAGATTTTATGTGGACTGAGTCTCTTCCCGCTTTCCGAAGAAGGACTTAATTTTAGACCTCTTCCTCACCTTCTTCTTATTGTCTAGACTTACCAGTTTCTAGAACATAGTTCTTGCTTTCATCCATACAAAACTTTTAATTTTTTTAATTTATTATTTATTACAATTTATTCACTTTGTACCCTGATGCAGCCTCCTCCCTCGTCTCCTCCAAGTCCCACGCTTCCCCCTTCTTCTCCCGCTTCCCCCTTCTTCTCCCCCTATTCTCCTCCCCTAGTGCACTAATAGGGGAGGACCTCCACTCCTATCTGACCCAAGCTTATCAGGTCTCTATCTGACCCTGGCTGCATCACCTTCCTCTGTGGTCTGGCAAGGCTGTACCCCCAAGGAGGAGGTGATCAAAGAGACAGCCACTGAGTTCATGTCAGAGACAGCCCCTGATCTCCTTTCTATGGAATCCACTTGGAGACTGGGCTGCCTATGAACTACATCTGTGCAGGGGTTCTAGGTCCTCTCCATGCATGGTCCTTGGTTGGAGTATCAGTCTCTGCAGGTCCCCTGGACTGAGATATTTTGTTTATGTTGGTCTCCTTGTGGAGCTCCTGCCTGCTCCAGGTCTTTCTATCTCTCCCTTCTTCCATAAGATTCCCTGCACTCTGCCCAAAGTTTAGCTATGAGTCCCAGCATCTGCTTTGATACACTGCTGCCTAAAGACTGGGAAAGGATCTTCAACAACCCTATATCTTACAGAGGGCTAATATCCAGAATATATAAAGAACTCAAAATATTAAACACCAACAAAACAAGTAATCCAATTAAAAAAATGGGGTACAGAGCTAAACAGAGAATTCTTAATAGGAGAATATCAAATGGCAGAGAAACACTTACAGAAATGCTAAATGCCCTTGGTCATCAAGGAAATGCAAATTAAAAAGACCCTGAGATTTCACCTTACACCCATCAGAATGGCTAAGGTCAAAAATTCAAGTGACAACACATACTAGAGAGGATGTGGAGAAAGGGGACCCTCCTCCATTGCTGGTGGGAATGTAAACTTGTACAATCATTTTGTAAATCAATCTGGTGCTTTCTCAGCAAATTAGGAATGGTGCTACCTCATGACTCAGCTATATCATTCCTAGGCATATATCTGAAATATGCTTAACTATAATATATGGACATTTCTCAACTATGTTCATATGTTCAGCTTTATTTTTAATAGCCAGAATCTGAAAACAACCTAGATGTCCTTCAACTGAGGAATGGATACAGAAATTATGGTACTTTACACAATGGTATATCACTCAGCAATTTAAAACAAGGAAATCATGAAATTTCCAGACAAATGGTAGGACCTAAAAAAGATCATCCTGAGTGAGGTATCCCAGAAGCAGAAAGACACACAATGGTACATACTCACTTATAAGTGGATATTAGACATGTAATATAGGATAAACATACTAAAATCTAAATTCCTAAAGAAGCTAAACATCCAGGAGGACCCTAGGGAAGATGCTTAATCCTCATTCAGAAGGGCAAACAGGATAGATATATGAAGTGGGAGAAGATAGGGAAGAGGACAGGAGCCTACCACAGAGAGCCTCTGAAAGACTCATTCATACAAACTTATATTTAAATATGTGTGATTTGTATATAGAATATAACCATTTTTAAATTTGGACCTCGATTATAAGGCACTGTGATATAGCTGCAGTAGCAGATCTATGCATTCTTTTTCACTGGTCATAGATTATCCACCCACTTTAGTATACCAGTATTTTCCAAATTGTTCTCATTGTGCTGTATGTCAAGATTTGCTGTAGCACATGGAACAAACAGAAAGCTACTTCTGGAGAGGGGTGTCTACTACACTTCTGGTCATTCCAAGTATTACCCACCAAGCCCTTTGTAATGAGGCTGCATCTTACCTATGATATAGCAGACCATCTAGGAAGCTCTGTAATATCATACTGTTTCTCTAGTCCACTCTGGTACCATCTTCTAATTCCACACCATATGCTGGAGACTATAGAGCTTCCCTAGTGAGACGGCTGCTCTCTGCACGTGTAGAAAGTAGAGAACTAGACTTGGCTGCTTCTCTGAGAAGACACTGGAGCTTGTGGTGTACAGCATACCTATAGTTTACAACAGAGCAGACAGAAATCAGGAAACCTCCAGGAACAAAAGAGCAAGTCCCCTTTTGGTCCTGTTTCTCTTCTAACCTTATATCTCCTTCCAGCCTCCCCTGTTGCCATATTTGAGTTAGAAGCTGCTGGCAGCAAAGATAAGTGCTTTGAAAGCAACAAACAAGTGGTTCATAGAGAGCCAGTCTCAGTAGCATCAAGTATAGGTCAGAATGATCCATCTGGAGCTGAGACACGGGAATGTGAAAACTGGAAAAGGATCCATGCAATAGGATTATTCCTTTCGGTTCAGGTATCCCTGTGGTGAGTTTAATTTACTCTTTTATAAACTCTTTTATTGATAAGCACTGCACCAGAGCTAATTACAGCAGTGCTTGGCTGAGGAGTTTGGGTTCTGTTGCTCATAGGCCTTTAAGGGGAAATGAAAGCATTATCTACCTTTCTCCCCGGGTCTCAACCGCAAATGGAAGCACAATTTCACCAAAGGTAACCCCAGAGAACCCATGAGTTTACTGGGCTTCCTTGCAAAGCATAAGTGAAAGGTTGCTTACAGGTGTGTGTGCGCGCGCGCGCGTGTGTGTGTGTGTGTGTGTGTGTGTGTGTGTGTGTGTGTGTGTATGTGTGTGTGTGTGTGTGTGTTCCTCCCCCTAGTAGACCACACATAGCAAGCCTTTGGCCAGCAGGGATGAGGGCTTCCCTGTGGCTGCATAAATGGAACTAACTCTCCCAGTCCCCCACCATCTACGTACTCTTGGCCCTCCCTGTGGCGGCTTGTAGTTAATGCAGAGGTGGTAGGGAGCAGCTGAGTACTCAGGTGAGGACTAGGTGTTTCTGCCCCCTTCCAGAGAGAGGAAGATGTAAACCAGCAAGATCAGATGGGGTTATAATTCACAAGGGAGGCAACTGACCTCTTCAAGATGGTGAGCTATTGCTCCTACGAATCACAACAGGGTCAGTGAGAACAGATGCACTGAAGATTTGTTTCCTAGGGTGTTTTAATCGATGTCGTTCACAAACTGTGGAGGGTATCCCCTGCTGAAGTGTCTGTCATTGGGTTGAACCAAGATGGTCATTGTAATCTCTAACAGGTAGGGGGAGTAAAACTGTTATAGAACTTATTATAAAATCCAGAACCCTGTCATTATAATAGACCCAGTCTGACTGTTGAAATTTTGTTTGGGTGTTGGCAGAGGAGAGGTGGTAATGGTTGTTGATGGTTGTTATTTTAACAACGGTTGTTGTTAAAATAATCGGAGCAGATTCTCTGTTATAGGAGTATAGAATCATTACCTATACACTAGCAGATGCCCACTCTACAGATGAGGAAACAGAGGTTTGGAGATTTTATGTTCCCTAAGTATGAATCCAAGCAGGAATGATAAATCACACAGTAAAGAGCATAGATTTGTGGTCGTGTTGAATTATCTTTTTGTGACTTACTTCTTGGAGAAACACACATCATGGAATTACTCAAAACACGGTCATTTGTCTTAAAAGTAGACAAATGTATGTTCTGTATAAGATTGTTGGGAGGGCAAAGGCTGAGCTGTGAAGTACAAATGAAGGGTACAAAGCTTCTTTTACCTTCAGAAAGGAGATACTTACTGCTTTGTTGTCTTTTCATTTTTCCATTTGTTGTGGTAAAAGGGAAGATGGAAGTGGTTTGCTTATCTAAAATTTGTAGACTTCTTATTTTAGAGATTATATTCTACATGCACACACAAACACGAACGTGCACGCACACACACACACACACACACACACACACACACACACAAATGTTGTTTCTGTCTCCAGTACTATATAAAATTCTGAAGTATTAGGCAAAGGAATTTCGGTTTGATTTTTATCTACTTTTAAAAATACACAGAGCCTTCGGTTTTATACAAATTACATTTGCATTGCAACACTGAAGAGCAGTCTTATTTCAGTGTTTCTATCTTATGAAGAAAGGCTGAGGGATAACTAGCTACATTAAATAAAATATAAAACCCAAACAGGTTTCCATTCTAGCAACCCAACCAAAGAAAATCCCAGAAGCAAAACTCCCCAGTCATCTAGGCAGGAAGAGCGCATCAGAGCGTTGATCCAAAGAGCTGCTCATAACAAAACCATGAAGGCGCGTAAGCTGTGTTCTCCATGTTCTGAGCGCCAAGCACAATGCAAAACTGTCCTGGAAGATTGAGAACCAGTGGAGTTCTTTGGAGCACAAACGAGGAGCTAAACCTTTGAAAAAAAAAGGAAAGGTTGCGTAGATACTATTCCACAAGATCTGTTTCTATTAATGGGCTTCAATTACTTGATTATTGCTAAGACCTTTGTCCCAAATAAAATCAAAAGTCAAGCCAGTGATACTCCAGGCAATTCTACCAGTAATTACTGTTTAGTGCCAAAAGTTTCAGAGTCCACATTCTCATAAAATTTAAAGTCTTCTCTCTGCTATTAAACTTTTCCTGAAGTAAGTCGTCCCGAGCTGTTCAGATGTGGGCCTGGTCAAGGTAATATCCACACTCTTAACAACAGCAGCTCCTCGCTGAACACTGGTGAGAAATATGGAGAGAGTTTACATATTCTCTCTGATCCCAAGAAAGCATCCTTCTGGAAAACATAACCTTTATAGAGTAACATTGACAAGAAAGGTGAGCCTTGATGTTAGTGAATGTGCCAACAGCTCTACAGTGACTATGTAGCAAAATTAGAATTCCAACCTGTCTCGGATCTCAACACTACAGTTCACCTGTTATCTACGAGCATGCAATGTCCCCGAAAGGTAAAGGCAAATTCATCTAAATAGTCATATCTGTGTCATGAGGAAGTGTCGTAAAGTCCTTCTCCCTCTTCCTAACCAATCTGAGGATCCTATTGAATCTTCCTGCACTCTGCCTGAATGTGAAAGCAGGGGCTTTGCTATTTTCTTCTTCTTCTTTTTTATAGTTTAATTAATTTATTTATTTATTTATTATTAATTCACCTTGCATCCTGGCTGTAGCCCCCTCCCTCATCCCTTCCCAATCCTACCCTACCTCCCTCATCTTCTCCCATGCTCCTTCCTTAGTCCACTGATAGGGGAGGACCTCCTCCCCTTCCATCTGACCCTAGCCTATCAAGTCTCATAAGAGTTGGATGCATCATCTTTCTCTGTGGCCTGGCAAGGCTGTACCCCCCAGGGAAAGTTGAACAAAAAGCCAGCCACTGAGTTCATGTCAGAGACAGCCCCAGCACATGAGCGCCGCAGTTGGGCTTCTGAAAGACAGCTCTGGGATACATGCATTTGTCTACTTTTAAGTTGAGAAAGATGTGCAGAATTGAACCAACCTGGGTCCCGCTGTTCATTCACCAATCCCTTTAACTAGCTTTCCTTCAGTACACACCTGGGAGCCAGATGCTATGCTGGGCATAGATTGAATGATTAATAAATGGCCCTTCCCTTTGTACTTTTATCTCAGAAAGTTCTCTTGTAGAGTGACAAAAATCTCCTCATGTCACAAAGGTCACAGAGCACAGCGTGCCGCTTAAGTCCCAATGTCTAAGATCAAAGGAAGATAAATTTGATGAGCAACCTCATGATAAGGGGAGAGAAATTCTTTGACATTTCTCCCTTTGCAAAGAAGAAGAGGTCTGTGAACTTTCTAATGTGAATGTGGATGTTTGATAGCACCCAAAAAACAGGTCATGTGAGTGAAAAGATGTAGTAATTGTTCAACCAAGCTGAAAATGAAACCACATTTTGTAGGAATAATTTGAGGGTTAGGTCAGTCAAAAAGTCATTCATGGAGAATGTTTTTACTGGTTTAATTTTTAGATGAAAGTGTTCTCTCTGGCCAAAATTCAGCACTTATGGCTGGCATGGTGTATCACAGGTTTAATGTCACATCAGCCATTCATTTATAAATATAGCACATCTTTCTCTTCTGGACACCTGCACAGAACAAAGGCCACTCACAGGAAATCCAAATCCAGACCTAAGGAGGTGGTTTGTTTGGTAAAGTGCATGCTGAGGCATCGTGAGAGGCAGAGTTGGATCTCTAGCATGCACACAGAACTAGATGAGTATGGTGATGTGGACTTGCAATCCCAGCTCTGACTGACAGGCGGAGACAAGAAGATACCTGGAATACACTCAGTAGGAAACCTAGGCTGGATTTTTAAGTTTCCAGCAGGAAAAAGGTGAGGTACTCCAACAGCTGGAACTGGTAATATGGCTGACAAGAGTGAAGAGAGTGAAACAGAGCCGTAATAGCGAAGAAGAGCTTCGAGAGAGGATGGGAGGAAAAGAGAGCTGGGCAAGACAAGTGGAGGTGAGCAGGGACTTAACTTATCTCGCCCACTACTATGCGTGTCTGTGCAGAGTGAACCAACTCTCAGGCTCTTTCCAGCACCCCACCTCGCCTCATACAGTTTAGAGAATTGTGAGGCTGAGAACTGAAAGGGTAATAGGTTTGCGCACTGAGGTCCGTCTTCATCTCTGTTAGTACTGTGACGGTTTTAACTACATTCTGGTGGAAGCAACCTCATGAAACTCACGACTGATTTTATGAAACAGGTCTAATCTACCCTCTCTGCCTTTTGTCATTACTGAAAGATAGCACATTTAGGATAGCTCAACAAACATCATGTCTTCCTGTAACTTGCTAGTAGACATCAAAGCCCTCACAACTGTGAGCTAGAGTTTATTGTTTAAGCAAACTCATGTGTGATATTTATTACAACATAATAAATAAATGACAATGCTTACAGCATTCCTCTTAGAGATGTTGCAGCAGTCAATACCTGCAAACTGACTCCTGCGCATTCTCAGGTCTTCTCCAGGTGAGGCTAAAGCATTGCTCTGAAATCATTTCCTGTCCTTTAGAGAGGGCTTGGAAGAAGAGCAAACCTGAATATAGAAAAGTAGTGGGTGCTGCCCAGATGACAACTGTGGGATACTCACACACTAAGTACTTCAGCGTAACTTGCTTTAGTTGACCACCCACACCAAGGTTCAGTTAAATCTGCAAAGGCCAGTCCCAGGAATCTATGTATATTTTTGCATTTATCATCACCTTGAACATTTTGTCCAAGGGATGTGTATGTACTTTGTTTGCCATCAACCCTTGAAAAACATAGGGCATTCACTAATTTCCATGAAAAAAAAATTCAGACAACCAAAGACATCTTATGAGATCAGCAGTGCTGAAGATTTGGCAAGTCCCTGGGATGATTAGTTTTTGCCAGCCTAATGCAAACCGGAGTAATTAGGAGAACCCAGTCCACTATAGGTGATCCCAGGGTCTCCTTCCAGCAGTGGAAGAGAAAACCAAGGTGAGCAA
This sequence comes from Rhombomys opimus, assembly GCA_010120015.1. Lineage (NCBI taxonomy): Eukaryota > Metazoa > Chordata > Mammalia > Rodentia > Muridae > Rhombomys > Rhombomys opimus. The sequence goes on from REGO01000068.1 coordinate 6,222,824, forward strand.
GCCTCTCGGAAAAGCTGGTGAGCAACTTTGTTCCACCTTTCCTGCTTCTCCTACTGGTTGTGCTTCTGCACTAACTTCCATCAGGGAGTAGCTGTGATGGAGACGTGTAAGCCAAATAAGCCCTTCCCTTCTTGGTGGTGATATTTCTCATAGCAACAGAAAGTAAACTAGCACAGTTCCTAAAACAAAAAATGTGTGTTTGCTTAAGGGTTGCTTTTCATGATTGCCGCTCCTGCTCTGTTCCTCCCCTCTTCATGTCTATAATTTCTGTGTCCCTCAAACGATTCTCTAATGTATTTTGTCTCTCTATCATGCAGAGATATCCTGGTCTTCTTTTTTATTACTCCCCAAACAAATAATCCCCAAATCAAAGGAGACCAAAGGGGCTCAACTGTAGGAAAATAAAATTACCCAGTCAGTGTAACCATGTCTTCTTAAACTGTGGGATTGTAAGGTAAGCACTGGATCATTAATATTCACAGGGGACAGACATCACTGGTCCTATGTACACTTGTGTGTCTGAGGAAGTTATTTTTTAATCCGGTGAGGAGCAGAAAGTCTTGCAACGATTTCTCTCTGCTTAGTCTTAGAAATGAAGAATGGAATGTAGGCACAATTTTTATTCCCTAAATATCCTCTGTGAGGACAGTCTCTTTGGGCAAAAAGAAGATAGAGCAGGCTCCAGAAAAAAAAAAAATCACACTTGTAAGTGCAACTCAAAAAGCTATCATATTGAATATTATGCAAGGATTGTGTTTTCTAAGATAACCAAATCAAAATGCTAAAAGATGCTATTTTGGGGTGTTGCTGAACCACCTCATTAAAAACACCCAGAAATCCTTTTACATACAGAGGTTGGAGCACACTGCATCCTACATATTGGCTCAGTTTAATAACCTCCCGCTAGATTCCAGTTGAAATGCCATATCCTAATCTTCCCCCTGCCCCATGGAAAGAAATGCCAATAAATCCATAAAGATGAAGAGGCATTTATTTCTCTGTCCTCACTTTTAGCTTTTCTCTCTAGTACCCCATCAGTTTTTTATGGTGCTAAGAGAATTTTTATTGGAAACAAGTTGTCTACTCAGAAGAGACTGAGGAAGTAAAGGAGTGTGGCCAACAGAACTTGTTGACTCTGATGCAAAGGGCTCACAATAACAAGTGGCTGATGATGAGAAACAAGGATGTTCACCAGAACTGAGTATAGATGAGAAACACCTCTAAACTCTTAGACAACAAGACCCTGACTGCAGATACTCCATCTTATGTATTAGGTTCATAACTGAGATTTTGTAACAACGTCACCCTGGCCTGTCCCTCTGACGACTACCATATCAAACCTTTTATGTTAACTAGATGTGTTAGCCTTTAGGTTGTTAAAACTTCATTGGAGGCCATAAAGCTCTCAGTTCCCTGGCTTATCATGCTGAATTAATATGTGAGAATAAAACTACACAATGTAGAAGTTGTGGTTCTTATTACTATTTTCAATAATTTTAAACATGAAATAGTATGGAGCATAAAGGGAAAGAAATGGATGGGTTATAACACAGGAGACAGACTGAAGAAGAGGGAGCCAACAGGTGAATACAGGTCACATGATGAAATTCTTGTGATCCATGTAAGATGCTTGGGCAGCTCAAGTATCAACGGGCATTAATAAAAATTTTGCATGAAGGGATTTATATAAAATCTTCATTTTATATAAAAAATTTTTAGTGAATAAGTAGGAGCAATGAGGAGGATGGCCTGCAACATGGCAGAAAAAAAACAGAATTAGAGATGTTAGTGGAAGGCTATAGAGTAATCCAAGCAAGAAAAAAATTGTGAGAACAGACTGAGTGGGCCACTATGACTGTCAAGAAGTCAGTCAAGTTGTGAGTGGTAGGTCCTTGGGATTGATGAAGGGTGGCTTAGAAGAGAAGAAACAATGGGCAGATGTTAGTTTTGAGACCTCACATTCGGAAAATATATCAGTGACATGTGGTAAAGAGCTAGTCCACGATCAGCAAGTCCTAGGACCTTTTCATGGACTAGACTTCAGCTTCTACTTAGGAGACTCCTAGGAATCAGAAGGAAGGGTTTTGAATCCTGAGCCATTTATACCTGATTAGAAATGTCATTCATCCAGGAGAAAAAAGAAAAACGATTGTCAGCTTCCTCATCTAAAAGCGTCTATTAGCTTATTACTTCCTGCTCATACTGGCAAATACTCTGGCACTGAGCTGTGTTCCTAGCCCTAAGACATTCCATTGAATGGGACCTGAAGAGAGCTGATTCCAGTCACGGTGAAAAGCTGCAGGGACCTAAACACGCTGTGCTTCAGCACAGAGGCGATTTAAAAATCCTGTCTCCATCAGTGCAGGCAACACTGCATTCTTTCTCATTTCTCATTCATTTGAACTGTCTTCGCTAGACCCTTCTGTTCGTGCTCCTCTTCTGCAGCCTAATTTTATACTTAATTCACATAAAAGACACAAGATCATCTGGACTGTATTATGTGGTCAGAACAGTGGAGAAAGTGTTTACACAGGAGACAATGTGAGGTCACAGGTAGTTATTGTATGGTCCTAAATGACTCTTTCCTTGAGTTCTATTCATCTATTTTACATATATTTTGTATTGAATATCATTCTGTCGGTTTTTAATTTAAGAATGCTCTATGGAATCATACAAATCTATATGTAATTCATGCTTCGTTAGAAGGTGAGCTCTGGACTTTGGTTCAAGCACTGCCTCTTATAACAACCAGGATACCTTAGACAAATTATGCAAAACTGAAAAACATCTCTTTTTCCAGAATGTTAAAAGAAAATTAATAATACTAATCTACTTTCCCTGAGTATTAAGCATATTAAATGCATGTCAAATGCAAAATTAGATTTAAAATATCTAATACATTATCAAAGATACACATATAAGAATAATATAAATATATAAATCATTATGTTATAGCATTTTATTATTTTAGCTGTTTTATAGGTTTAGAGGACAAGATAAATAATCTTACCTTTAAATTAGAGGCGATGTATCTGCCTGCCACCTTTAAAATATATGAATATTATGAATGGGTTTAACAGCTAGCCTGCTTATCTCACTGAAATGTAACCCGCACAAAGGAGGAATTGTTATCTATGTTGTTTATTGCTATATGCATTTTCTAGAAAATTACTGTGCTGGAGCAAAAGGACAATAAATATGTGCTGAATGCATGACAGATACTGAAGGCCTTGATGTCCCTGAAGTATCCCCACTGCACTGAATTTGTTCAAGAGTAGAACAGCATACCCTTAAACTGGTACCAAGCGAATTTTTGTCTTTAAACAACCTTGGTCTCTGTCATGGCATCACTGCTAATATGTCTTTCTTATCACATGCTACTTTTATTTAACTTTTTTTAGCAGCATAAAATCTGGTCTCAGATGTATTTTTGATCCAATCACACATTATTTTCAAAGTTCACACCAGTCATTTCACATGATTGAAGTTCAGATAAGCTGAAAATATTTACTCTTGTTTCCATATTCTCTCCAATTTTCTACACCCAAGCGATATTCATGCGTTCTTGTCCAGGCCAGTCCTGTTTAAGTAAACATAATATGACAAAGAAAATGTACTCTGTCTGTGCCATATGATGCATTTCAAGGAAAGAAATAAAGTTTTAACTTTTGCTTATCCTAATGCAGTTTCAGTATTTATATGTGGCTAGGACCACCACCTTAATCAACTCTGTAGACTGTTTACATCGTTCTTCTTCAAGTACACCTCTTCCATGCCTTCTCTCAGAAACACCGTGCACGATGAGTTCATGTCCTTCTTATGTGCATCTGTGGCCATTTGTTACTTGAAAATGGAATTAAACTCTAACCCTTGTTTCTAAGCCACTCATAACAAACTCTTCTCAACTTAATCTCTGATTCTTGTCTTAGCTCCATTCAATGCTAGATGACATAGACCCAGAAAGAAGAGACCCTGTGTTCTGTATGCAGTGTAAAACCTAATTCCTTCCAGCTGGAAAAGAACAAATATTATCAATGGACTGATTCAGCCACCTATTGACTGACTACTGGATGAAATGGAAGGTCATTGTATTAGTTAGTGAAGGAAGCTTTATTTCTAAAGCTAGATCTAAACTGTTCCATTTTCATCTATAAGGATACAGATTAACCACTGAATCATTCACTTATCTCCATTATGTGATGGCCAAACAATCTTTGTGTGGTGTGTCTATCTAATCAAAACTCTATATCTGAAGACTAGACAGAGATTTCAGAGGTTGAGAACTCCTACCACTCTGGCAGACGTACTGAGTTCAGGTCCTAGCAACCACAGTAGGCAGCAGCTCACAACCACCCGTCTGTAACTCTAGCACTGGGAAATCTTACACCCTGTTCTGGCTTTTGTGGGAAGCACAGTCATTTGTACAAACACACACACAAAGACACACACAAGCAAGCTTGAATAAATAAAAGTTTTAAACTTAAAAATGTAAATTTTTAATTATTTGAAATATTACTTTATCTTTGTAAAATAAATCCACAATTAATCAGACTCAACAAAAAGTTATTAAGTGAAATATATGTTATTGAAATGTTAAAAATTATTTGCAAAAAGATCATTTGAATATTTACAGAGCAGGACAGGAAAATGTTGGTCATCATAACTTTTCTATCAAAATATAAGTTATTATTAGTTACCCAGGGCATATGTATACCCAGTGTACATTTGGGCAATATATTTATAATTGGGATTTTTAAAGTATTTAGCTTTCAAGAAAATGGGAAAATCTTCTTTTACTAGAAGCTACAGTTATGAACAATTTTTTAACTGGGACAGACACTAGAAAATAAGCTTAGCTTCCACATTTCTTCAGGAGAGGAATCACAGGTTATCAAGAAGGACTAACTTATCATATACCTCTCATAGTATCATTGATATCATAAAACTTAATGAGTTTTTTTCTTTAACGGTATACTAACAATTTATAAAATAAAGGTTAGTAAAGAATAGAACAAATGTTCTTGAGCATACACATTACAGATTCATAAATAATTTTTCAATTAATAAGTTAGAATATAAGACTACAGAAATATTTATTCATAGAAATTACATTAATATGCACATTTATATAGAGAGATGGTTACTATGTGTATTGTATATGTTATATCAGGAATATATTAAGATATTCTACCTGAAAAATCAATGGAAATATACATATACCTCAATAGGGAAATGAGAAAAAGCACATCTCAGTGAAATGGTAGTCCGTGGTGGGCCATGTTGGTCCACCCAACAGAGCAAAGTGAAGAAGACAAAATCTGCAACAGGAGGTCACTCTACACCCATCATACTAGCTAGTGTTGATAGATAAAGGGCTGCAGACACAATAAAAAAACTGTTTCCTCACCTATGGTGTGTACGTTATAGAAGATGATTCAAAGGTGCAAAAGCATTGAAACTATTATGGAATCAGTTTTACAGTGAAGAAGCAGGGATCGCTGTGAACAGTAAAGATATTTGTTTTTCCACTGAGAGACCCTTATGGTGGATAGTTATGGAAATGGGAAGCCCTATTTTTCTTAACTAGCATCACCTGAAATTCTCACCTCATAAACATGTAAAGGTTGTTCTCTAGCATTGCTCTAGAAAAGAAAACCCTGGTAATTTTAGTCCTCTACCATATATATATTAACTTTGCTACTGTCACAGAACATGTTTAAGGAAATGAAATGGCAAGATAATTATAGCAACCCCACCATGGCAATGAGTTTGCATTCAGGTCTGCCTGGTGCTTCTAGCCTATATCTTCAGTATAAGTTGAATTTCAACTTGTTTTGTGTTGTTTTCATAATTCTTACTGATATGATCCCTGATGACATTTTGCTAAAGAGCAATATAGAAAGACTAACTAGGCCTCCTTTTAGTAAATACTTAAATTATTTTTAAACGAAATTCTGAAACTGGTTGTCCTGGTTAATCTTTGTCAACATTGCATTAGCTAGAGTTACTTGGGAACAGGGAACTTCATTGGGGAAAATGCCCCTCCCCATACTATGGGGGCAAGTCTGTGGGCCATTTTCTTGATTGTAGCTTGATGAGATTAGATCCATCCCACAGGGAGTGGTGTCTCAATGGGTGGTCCTTAATGGTATAAGAAAGCAAGCTGAGTAAGTGATACACAAATAAGCACTGTCCCACCATGTCCTCTGCTTCAGTTCCTGCTTCCAGGTTCCTGCCTTGAGTTGCTGCCCACACTTCCTTTCATGATGGAATGTGATTTGGGGCCGCAAGCCTAAGAAACCCCTTCCTACCCATGTTTCTTTTGGTCACAGTATTTTAACATAGGAATAGAAAGTTTAAGACACTGATTCAAATTTGAATTCATCCTCTTTCAGAGAAAAGTCATATATCTAAATATACATATGTGTATAAATGTATATGTATTTACTGGAACTGTCATATATATGCTGAAATATATATGGCAGTCTTTTTTATTTTTTAATTGATTCATTTTTCATTCACTTTAAATCCTGGTTGTAGCCCCATTCCTTCTCCTTTTTCCAATCCTACCTTCTCTTCCTCCTTTTCCCTATCCCCACTCACCTATTCCTCAGAAAAGGAAAGCTCTCTTTCCCATCCTTTCCAGTTCATCAAGTTGCATCAGGACTGAGTCTGTCCTCTTCCCCTGTGGCCTGGCAAGGCAGTCCTTTGAGAGAAAGAGATCAAAAAGCTGACAAGTGTGTCTATGTCTTATGCAGTCCCAACTTCCCTTACTAGAGGGCCCACAGAAAGCCTAAGCTGCTCATCGGCTACATCTTTGCAGGGGGCATAGGTCCAGTTCATGCATGGTCCTTGGTTAATGTTTTAGTCTTAGCAAGCCTGGACCAGAGGCCATAGGAAAATCTTTACTTAAAGACTTGTTTGATGAGTGACTAAAGTGTTGGGAATACTTGGTCATGATACTGTGTGGAAAGAAATACAGCCTCACTTATCTGAATGTGTGGCTCTTCATGCACCATATTGAAAGCATTAGCTCTTGCTCATCCATAATCCAATTTGTTCGTATAGAGTTCGCCAAGTCAAGTCATCCCGTCCGTGTCCTTTCGTCCATCTTTCTCACATCTCCACAAGTTCCTTAGGAAGATACTGTATAATGTATTGCACCTATAGTTCATAGTGCTAGTTCATTTAATGAAGACATCCACCTTATGAAGTGGGTACTATTGTTTTCATTATGCGTATTAGAATAGCGAGGCCCACAGATTCATCAGTCTTCTCCAAGATTTTCACACATACTACCTTATGCTACCACTGTGAATGAACAGTCTTTCTGGTCTAGCCTGATGTCCCCAGCACTGTGTGCTAGTTGCAGAGGGGCTGCTTTTTGAACAGCGTTGATAGATAGCTCCATGATTAGGAAGTCCCTGAAGTACTTCACTGGAAAACGAGTTTTGTGGACTATGACGCTTCATCTACTACGAGGATACACCCATGTAAGAGTTGGTATTTCCAGATGATGATTGATGCTTCATTCATACTACATCACTGAAACACTGTGCTTCTTCAAAAAAGCTGGAATAATTTATGAATTTCTATCAGATTTGCATAGGGATACTTTGCATATTATTTGACTTAAGTTGAATGTCTTTTCTCCCTCAACAGTCTTGGCTCCTGTCTTAGTTAAGATTACTATTGCTGTGATAAAAACACCATGACCAAAGCAACTTGGGGAGGAATGCTTTTTATTTGGCTTAAATTTCCACATTGTGTCTATCATTGAAGGAAGTCAGGACAGGAACTCAAAGAGGGCAGAGGTTGATGCAGAGGCCATAGAGGGGTGCTGCTTACTTAATGGCTTGCTTCCCATGGCTTGCCCAACCTGTTTTCTTTCTTTAATTTTTGTTTGTTTGTTTTTTGAGTGAGGGTTTCTCTGATTGTCTTTGGTTTTGTAGACCAAGCAAGCCTCGAACCCTCAGTGATATCCAGCTGCTTCTGCCTCCAAGCATGCTGGGATTAAAGGTATGCATCACCACACCCTCAACCTATGTTATTATAGACAGCAGGAACACCAGCCCAAAGATAACACCACTTACAATGATCTGGACCCTCCCCATCCATCAATAATTAATAAAATGCCTTACAGACTTGAGGATAGCCTGATCTTAAGGAGGCACTGTCTTTATCGAGATTCCCTCCTCTCAGATGACCTTACTTGTGTCAAGATGACATAAAACTATCTATCACAGCTCCTCATATCATAACCTTTCCATAGGCTTCCTCTGGACTACAGACTACCATAGACAAGAGTTTGCAGTATCTACCAAAATAAATATCTAAGGAAAATATCTTTGAAATATCTATCAGTAACAACTACCACCTCAAGATTACTGAAAATCTGACTCTAGGGATGACTTTATATAAACTTGTCACTCATAAGTAGAAGTTTTTGCCCACTTCTCTGTATGTAGATATCTTCTGTTGGAGGGTATTTGTATTTTATCAAACCAAGATATAGTTTAAGTTGTCAGAACATAGTAAAGGATGCATAGTTCATTAGCTAAGATCTTTAATTCTCATTTCAGGTCCTAATCATTGCACAAAAGACAATCTATATAGCTCTGCCTTGAATTAAAACTTAGACAGTACAGTCAATACGAAGTCATTGACATCCCTCCCTACAACCTCCTTCCATTCTGTCGAACATTCTCCAATGGCTATCTTCTGTTTTCATGATTAAATATAAAGCTTCCAGTTTAAGACAGAAAGACAGAAACAGTACTCTCAGCACCCACCAAGCCTTAATCTGCCCTCCTTTAATCATCATTTAAATCCTACTGAATACACACACACACACACACACACACACACACACACACACATGCATCCACACACTTCTATATAATTTCCTTCAACATGATAACTTTAATTAAATGCAACAGCATATTTTTTTGTGGAGAAATTTTCTTAGAGGAAGCAAATAATAGAAATTATTTTTCCTAGGCATTGCATTCAAAATGAAAATAAATTGGTATTTACATTTGCAAAAACAAACAAACAAAAAAAACAAGGGTTTAAGAGATAGTTCTGTGTGTAAGAACATTCTTAGCTGCTCTAGCAGAGGACCAAGGTTTAGTACCCAATATCCACATGAATGCTCACAACCAATTATAAGTCTGCTTCTAAGAGATGTGACGTCTTTTTGTGGCTTCCACAGATCCCAGGCCCACCGCATGGAACCCAGTGATCACAAACAATGTTCCAGTTAAAATTGTAAAATGTGGGGGATCTATGTTCAGAATCTGGAGTTTTTAGTATTATTTTTCCATTTGCATGACTCACATATGTTAATTTTTACCTTGAACACCTGATAGATAGAATTAACTCTTGCATACAATCACCACAAGTGTTCAATATCTTTATTCACAGACTTTGAATCAAGATTTCATAGGTAATTGATGTTCAATAAATATTTACTCAATAAATGAATTAGTGAGTGACACGCAAAGAGAAACAAAATCAAAATAATAATATTAATGCCCTGATTAAAATTAATAGCGTGTCTTTTAAAAGACCCTTTTGAAGGACAGATTGTGTATGCAGATGAATTAATGAATAAACAGTGGAAAAACATTTGTGGCTGGCATCTGAGATAATGAGTGAGTACAGGATACAAGTTGTTGAACAGCCGGGATGAAAATCCTCTGTTGATGCCTCTAGCAAATAACTGATTCCTTCACTTGGTCGAAATGTCCAGTCTTGGCTTCTGACACCAGAGGATCTTTTATCTCCTTCCCATACTGGAGAGAAGCAGCATGCTGGCATGATGTCACAGCACAGTAATTAAACCACACATTTCTCTGAAATGAGTGGGGATGAAACAGCATTTGGTACCATAGATATTCTCTTTGTTGTGAGTAAATCTCTATATCATATTGATAACCAAGGAAAACTACTTGCCAAATCAAAGGAAAGGGTTTTGTTGATAAAATTGTGACCTTTGACAAGTTAAATAACACAAGACTCGGTTTTCTCATCTGAAAAGTGTGGAATATTTTATTTAATCTCCAGTATTGTTAGAGGAAAACATATATACATCAACCAAGTTTGCTCCCTCAATGCAGTGATCAGTGTTACGAATTAATACATGTGTTAACAGAATGCTAATGGATTAAATGGGTTAAAATTTATTTTAGATTACAGTTTATCAAGACAAGTATCTGCCCCTGCTTTTGTCCACACAGTAAATCTGTGTGGGCAGGAATGTAGTTTCTACTTTTGTTCTTCCAGGAAATGGGGCTTAGGCTAAATTGACTTTCTGAAATGATTTTTGCACTCAGAAGCAAAGCAACAGAAGAAGAACTTTAACCTGAGCCAAACCAGTGCGTCCGATGTTCTTTGTCTTATTGCACAATTGTCTGGGGGGGACTCGACATCTGTCTGGAAACAAAATTGAAAATATCACAATGCAACTGCTATTACAGTAGAATTCAGAAAAGCAGAGGGCTGTGCTGAGATGAAGAGGAAAAGGGCAAATACATGGCTCGTTTTATACTGACAGCAGATTGCCACTTGCCTGGGTACAGAGAGCTGAGACAGACCTATGTTCAAAGCCAGCTTCTATAGTCATTGTCTGATATTGAGAGGATCGCCTTGCTCCCTCAGGTTTGAATTCAGAAATTGGCAGCTCCTACCTGATTGGCAATTTAAATTAGATGGCATAGCCAATGTCGCACGTGGTATACAATCAATAATTGTTAGCTATTGTTTGCATTACTGTCTTACTGAATAAGTCCCTTTACTTGGGTGGGGAGAATCAATGTTTGAGGCCCACCTTTGCCTTCATACAGTTTGTGACTTCTGGAAATTTTAAACTTTTCTGGACTTGGGTTCATAAAGGAAAATAAAGTCACAAGATCCAAGTAATAATAGAGTCTGCCCTGATCTTAAAATGCCCATGGGTGTGAGAGACTGTGGAGTATTCTTTCCCCAAACCACAATCGGATAATATATTTGAATACAGAAATTATTTTTGTGTTTCTCCTATTTTCCATTACTCTGGACCTCTAAGCTGACAAACTGGTATGGATAAAATGTTTCATGCTTCACAGTGACCTCTTGCCTTCCACACAGACCCATGCAAAACATGAATATTTTGCCCCTTGGAGAAAACAATTTCCTTATCAAGCTTGAGCACATGGACACTCACTGAAAAGGGAGCAAAAGTCGCCCATAGTAGGAAAAGCTGTTGACTATTTTTAGTAATGCATATAGCTTCTTTACGTTTTCAAAGTAAACATATGTTCTGTATGGAAAATTAAGGAAGACACGTGCATATATACACTTGTGTAAATCTCAAGGATGGCTGTTTTCGTCTAAGGCCTTGTGAACATGCTTGAGTTACAGACTTCAAACAGTAGACCTAACGTCCCAATGCATTAGCAGCAGGCCTGCCTCTAAGTAAAATGCCACAGTTCGTATGTCATATTAGTTGCCTTCCCTACTTGTGTGATAAAATACCTAGATAAAAGCAACTTAAGAGAGAGATAGCTTATTCAGGCTCATGAATGGCTGATCTGTCAAAGGCGGCAATTTAAAGAAGCAGAAGCTTAGACAGCTGGTCAATCAACATCCACAGTAAAGCAGCAGAGACTGACAAATGCGTGCATTTGGCTCACTTTCCTCTTACTCTGGTACTATAGCCCTGTGGAATGTTAACCTCATTAGGGTGGCTCTTCCCGTTTCAGTAACCCAATCTAGATAACTCTTCAAAGTTACGACTTGCCTCTTCAGTGGCTCTAGCTCCTGTCACTTTGACAATCAATATAAAGCTGAATCACACAACCACAGGGAAGAGAATTGAGATGTAAGATCTGTTTCTTGACTGTATCTCACCATTGTCTTTTCTCTCTACTCCCCACTTACCCAGAACACTGCAGTATAAGTGTAAAGGCATTGTAAGCAGAGTAACGAGATTCAGCTTGTCCCTACTAATGGTGTATCTATTTCTTATTTAGTGACCCAGAAATTTCTCCAGGTTATTCAGAGAACTGGTTTGTCTATAGACCTGGCTGTTGGTGTCTATGTTTGGAAACTGCCCCTAACTTTTTGAGGTGTCAATTTAAATATCTAAAAGGCAGATATAAAGTTCTTTGTCTTTTTGAAGTTTTTATCCCTGTGAATCAAAAGAAAAAAGTTATCTTTCTAGACTTAATTCTTTCCTTTGCGATTGTCTAGATATATGAGATTTTTGAGAATCTTCCTAAAATACTATCCACTGATCTCACAGTCTGCTTTGGTTCAAGTATCATAGCAGACAACCTATTTGTACATTGGCCTAACTACAAATGGCTATTCTGCAAGTACATTCTTGAAGAAAGGGAATGTTTTCTAGATAGGATATAGCAAATTTTCTCTCAAGTATTGACATTAAATCACACACTATCACCTTTCCAATTATTGACATGGCAAAATCTTGCCTTAGGTTAGAGTCAAACTTGATTTTTTTCTTTTTTTATATTTATTATTTTTTATGTTAATTACAGTTTATTTGCCTTATATCCTGGCTGTAGCCCCCTCCTTTATTCCCTCCCAATCCCACCCTTCCTCCCTCTTCTCCCATGCCCCTCTCCTAGTCCATCAGGTATCATTAGGACTGGCTGCATTGTCTTCCTCTGTGGCCTGGCAAGGCTGCCCCCACCCCTCGGGGGGAGGTGGTCAAAGATGCAGCCACAGAGTTCATGATATTTTTAAGTTATATAATCTTGTTCTCTAAAATGCCTGTAACTTTTTAAAATGTTTTTAGCTTAATTATTATCATTATGACAATTATTATCATTTATTTGTATCCTGGCTTTAGCCCCCTCCCTCATCTCCTCCCAATCCCATCCTCCTTTCCTCTTCTCCCCCATGCACCTCCCATAGTCCACTGATAGATGAGGACCTCCTCCCCTTCCATCTGACCCTAGCCTATCAGGTCTCATCAGGATTGGCTGCATTGTCCTCTTCTGTGGCCTATCAAGGCTGCACCCCAACTGTAACATTTTTTAGAAAATTGTACTTTACCTGGAAAATATGAATAAGAGATTTTTCTCTTATTCATATTTAGTAATTTAAATATTTTTATATATCTATTGGTTACCAGCAAATTATTAGATGTGTTAAATATGCATTTGGTATAATAACATTATTGAACTTTCTAAGAACAGTTTTGGCCAAACAATGTCTAAATGAACAGCCTCAGATATTTGGAGAAGTAATTTAGTGCAATCCTCGTAGGAAGCAATGAGCCATATCGTCACCATTCCCCTGGTACACATCCTTTGTCTCTGCCATTCTAACCCTAGACATTCATGCTCCCATTGTGATCCTACGGTTAAATTGCTGTCAGCGCTAAGATACTCATCTACAAATATATATATTGAGAATCTACCCAGGATTAGGCCCTGTGTGGTACAATAAGAGTCTGCTCTCACAGAACTTAGACTTTGCATATAGTCATAAAGTATAGCATGATATCAAAGAAAGAGATCAGCACTCACCTGTAGTGAGAAATTTGGACTTTTTGTTTCTTTTAAAAACACAGAAATATTATAAGAATATGTTCTTGCTTTAATCCCAGGTGTGGGAATATGGGGCCGCTCAGAGCAGCTGAATATGATTTGTCTCCCTCTCTAGCAGTGACATGGTTTTGCAGCTGCAGGTAGTTTCTGCAATTATGTAACATTTGGAATTCTGAGGGCTTTTTAGAGAGAATATAAATTTTAGAGTCGGGATAGGGGGTTGGTATGCTGTTGGTTACAGTTGGTTGTGGGTTGTTAAGTGGTCGTGCACAAAGAAGAAACAAAAAGAAGGAGGAGAAGAAGAACTTAGATACCCTGACAGCAAATATCAAACTTGCCCCTAGGAGCTCCATGCCCCTAATCAGCAGGAAGTAGTCTAAGGATAATGTCACCCCCTTTCTGAAGCCTGACTTTATTCAGTGACCTCCTTCCTCTCTATCCTTTTTTTCTCTCTTATCTAGTGTTAGGGGGTTGAAAGGGAAGAAGAAAGCAGGTAGTGGTGGGTGGAAGAAAGAAGAACCTGCAAAGTAGCTAACATGGGTTAGTTACAGAAAGTACCTAAAGATTAGAAATTGTTAGTCAAACAAGAGCAAGGGAAAGGGAAAAGGAGTTCTCCTCCTTTATAAAGAGTTGTAACATTTTAGTACATGAGTACATCATAATTTAATTAGACACTTCTTTGTTGAGAGAAAAAAAGGGAATAATGTCTGGGGAAGATTTGCTTGCTCAGTAGCTACAAGTAACAACCAGTTTTTATACACAGGATGAGAGAGCCTTGCAAGCACTAAAATAGAATGATCACTAAGAGTTACTGTTACTGTTAAATTAAAATTAGAGGAAACAGTATTTGCATTGGCTTGTAAAACACAGAAAATGTCCCTGGAAGGCTCTGTAAGAAATTAACAGCTGCTACCTTAGGAGGCAAAAGCATAGCAAGTGGGACCAGCAAAGGGGAAAAAAAAAAAGCAAAAAACAAACTTCTACTACAATTGTCTTTAAGTAAATTTTTAATATTTCAATACTTAAATCCTCTTACATTTTAGAAATGAAGTGTGTATTATTGTGTTTGCCATTTTGAAATACATACAAAGGCTTTACTATTGCTGACACCTCAGTGTCTGCTTATTGTCCATCATTGCTGCACGGATTTGTAGGAAGTGTGTTATGTTCTGAATACTGTTTCCGTTACAGTTAGGTCATTGAAGTATTGTCTCCAGGCTCTTCCTTTCACTGTTAACAAAACAAAAGTGGTCTTAAAATTTGTTTTATTTCTACGTCGTGTTTACCCCTTTATTGAGGGCTGGAGAGATGATTCAGAGGTTAAGAACACTGGTTGTTCCAAAGGTTCTGAGTTCAATTCCCAGCAATCATATGGTGGCTTATAACCATCTATAGTGAGATCCTGTGCCCTCTTCTGGTGTGTAGGCAGAACACTGTATAAATAATAAATAAATAAATGTTTAAAATTAAAAATAACTGATCTCTTAAGGAAAAAAAACTCCATTGAGATGTCATCAGCAAATATATATATATATATGTATATATATACATATATGATATTTTTACCTGAAATTTTTTTATTACTTTAGGATTCATGTGAGATTTGTGGACCATATGTAGGTTTTTAGAAGGTTTGCAATGTGATTAATCCTGTTATTCTATTCTAAACATTTAACTGTTGTCTACTAATGACAGTTTCTTTTCCCTAGTCATAACTGCCCCTACGATACTGGTTGATCCACGATATTCATTACCATTTTACTTACATGACTGACTTCTATAATGTGGCTCACTTACATGGTTTACCCACAGTCATGGCTTTCAAGACTGAACCGAAGATCTGACAGACTACAGTAAGTTTGCCTAGTTGTTTGTCCTGTCCTTTCCAGAACTCCGTAGTACAACTGTTTGTAGTTGGGCAAGCAAAATCACAACTGCGGCTCCTCAGCTTATGGAGTTTACTTGGTCCCAACTGAATTTCCCTGTTCAGTGCTGTGGTCTGGAAATTTGAACAAAGAAAAACAGGAATCTGTTCCTAGAGTTTAAACTTTTTTAAAATTCTCGGAGACCAAGACTATAATGTCTGATGGTCAAGTTCATGCGGTCAAACCCCTGAATTTGTATTTATTTTTCAATATCATCCCAATATGCTACTCTTTTAGCATATTGTTCCAAGTTCTTTCCCAAATTTTCATCATATTTCTCAGTGAAATTCACTGAATTTATAGATTAAATTGTTGAAGAAGAAAATTATATTCTTATAAGCTTAAAAGAGTGAGATTTGTATATCCTTTTCTAAGGTCTTCAATAGAAGCTTTACATCTTTCTTTCCTTAAAGCAATTGCTTATTCTTTATTAGTTTAATTCCCCAAAATACTTGGGAGTATTTTCAGCAGTCTTGTAAACGATCTCATTTTCTTTCGCATTTTATGGTTGATTATTGGTACAGAGGGACATTCTTGATGGTTGTACTGAATATGTAGCTGAAAATTTTATTTACATTTTCTAATTAGTTTCAGTAGTTTATTTCTGCTGATTCTCTTTGATACCCTATGTGTATGCACTGTCATCTGTATCTAATTATACTTTTGACTTCTCCTTTCCAATCTTCTCTGTTTGTCTCACTTTTCTTACTAGGTTGCAGATTATTCAACACACAACACTCAGCTTTAGAGATAGCCAAAACGCCCTGCATCTAATTTTACAGGAGATGTCTTATATTGTCATAGTTAAGGGTAGCTTTCTTTAAGTAGAAATTAGCAAACAAAAGTTGGTCAGTTTTTTGTTTTTTTCTAGTGGTATCTTTTATTGAGTCAAAACTGTTGAATTTTATGAGTTGTTTTTCTAAATCTATTGAGATTTTTCTCTTTTGATGTGATTCATAACAGTTAAACTACTGTTACTGATTATTAACTATATTTAGACAACAGTCTGTGTCTTTTGGGTTCTTCATATTATCTGTTTTGTTAACATAAAATTATTGGACTTTGTAATTACTTCTCTAAGAAGTAGATCTAAGCTATCAGGGTAGTGAACCTGAGTCTCACCATATTGCCACTCCATGTTAGTTTGAACATCAATCGCTCCACCTTTGAGTGGGTAGTTTGATATTTGGATGTAGGTGTCCTTTGTTTTTTAAAAATTAGAATCAAAACTAAAGTTTACAGCATCTTAACTTCTCGGTCCCTCAGACGCCTGTACAAGGCCCTCACTGAGAGTTGCTCTTCTGTGCTCTCCACCATTGGTTTCTAGTGACCCCACAACTACACTCACACCTGTCTCTCTAAACCTCATTTTCCAGATACACTCGCTGGTTATTTGACGGTGCCAGAGCTGTGGGCACATGATGCCTCTTTTGAAGATCAACATTTCTATTTCAGTCAGGACGATACTTTATTTCTTCATGCCAACATAAACAAATTACAGTATTGTGCATTCTCTTTCCTGGTCTGTAACCATGGCGATATGAACATATTTGATAGTAGGAAAACTCATTTAACCCTGGGATTCCTATACAGCTTCAAGATACACATTCCAACTTTATGTCTGTTTGCTTAACTGAAAAATCTCACTTGATGTTCACAATTTTGGAATTTGACCAAAATTTTTATATGAGTCTTTTATTCGTATCTGTGTTTCCAGTAGACAAATAATTCAAGATCTGGATGTATGAATGTGAACTTTGGGCTTAGAGTGGAGAAACAGTGTGGGATTTCACATTGGGGGTGCATTTTTATTATACATTGTATAATTCCTTGGCATAGATTGAGCGGCAATGAAAGTGTAGCAAAGGTCATAGCTATAGTCTCCATCTCCAAATATTTCTTGCAGAGTTGTCAGAGACATTGAATAAATTGCTCATATTTACTGAATGCATTAGCATGTATGCTGGGCGTGTATTTTAGTGGGAGACATAGTGACATCTGGACAACATTTTACAAAACAATTTAATGCTTATTTGTTTATTTAAACAAGAAAATTAGCTTATGGTATAAAGAGGATTCATTTTACAGCTGAATGGAATATAAAGATATGCGGTATAAATAGGCAAGGGTGATCTACTGAGATACTAAACAAGTCAAATTTTAGTTTCACGTTCCCCTTCCATGCTGTCTCTGAGCCCTTGTACCTTTACAGAGCCATGGACGGATTTAATGGAATTACGTCTGAACACATGAAAACTAAGTCCCAAAAAAGTTGTTATGTTGAACTGGAAGTTTCTGATTTCTTTGGAAACTAACTTATGTCATGTGACTATGCTTTTTATTTGGTCCCAAATGTGGGATGGGAGAATATTTTTTCACCCCTGCAAAAAACAACCCTCACAGAAAACAACCCCTGTGAAAAGGCGAGTGATGTTTGTTAGATGAAAACTACCTTGTGTGAAGGCTGTGGTTGTGTGTGTTTGTGTGTGTGTGTGTACTAGAAAACATCCCCATGTGGACTCTGAATGGGTAAATAGAATCCCACAGACAGTGAGGCAACACTTTCTGCATCTCTATGCTTTGCAAGGGTTTAGAGCACATGGCTGTTTTTCGCAGAGTGGAACACTCCAGAGAACTCTTCTTGCTGCTTTGGTGGAGATTTGCCACTTTGTTGGACTGGTCCCATTGATCGGAGTCTGGCCACTTTCGCTCAGTGGTTCCGCCTCTGTTGCTGTTGCTTGCTGGTTGCTGCTGCTGTGAGGTTTGCTAGTTTGTTGCTATGCTGTTTGACTGGACTGCTGGTATCCTGATAACTGACATTGGTGCTTCCCCAAAACACAATCAGCAGGAAGTAGATGAAAGGGTCTACAGCCCCTCCACCTACTACTCTCCTACCTAAGATTAGAGGGTTGGAAGGGAGATAGAGGTGTTTAAAAACTTTAAGTAAAGTAGGTGTTTGAAGAACCTAAACCTACATTATGTAGTATGTTTGTGTCTCTGTATAAGTATATAGATGGGTGGGGAATTTTTCTAGATCCACATAAGCAGTGCCATTGAAAGAACTGTGCCTGATTTGTATTTGGCACAGAAGTACAACCCGACAAGAATGGTGAATCCTGCCCTCACCTGCAAGACACATATCAGGGAAAATGCAATCCAGAGTTTATGCTGCTTTAGACTGTGCTTGATCAGCCCTTTAGCCTCCAAAGAAGGAACTGTTCCGTGAATACATTCCATGGAGAGGAAGCCAGAGTCTGCAGGATAGAAACAGCCATAACTCTAACTTCATTTTTATGTCTGGCCAGGCCAGTCTTACTATGGTGTGACCGGAGATGGCTCTTTGAGCAGTCAATAAAGGCATAAGGAAAAATGGCTTTGTGTATGTCTGTGTGTGTGTGTGTGTGTGTGTGTGTGTATGTGTGTGTGTGTGTAGGAGAGATTGTTATAAAGATCTACTTCAAATCCACATAACTGCTTAGTTTGATGTTCCACCCTCCACCAAATCTTTTTTCCCACTATGGTGACCAGACATCATATTTAACATATACCAAGGGTTTTCTTGGCATTTTAATTGCTAAAAGTACTAAGTACAGGTTCTCTGAGCCCCTGTGGGGCAAAGTTAATTGACTCTGTAGATTTTCTTATGGTGTCCTTGACCCCTCTGCCTCCTTCAACACTTCCTCGTCCTCTTCCACAAGATTCCCCAAATGCCAACTAATATTTGGCTGTGGATTTCTAGAACTATTTTCATCAGTTGCTGGAGAAAGCCTCTTTTATGGCAGTCATGCTAGGCTCCTACATTCAAGTATAACAGAATCTCTTTAACAGTGTCAGGGACGGGCTCCCTTTCATGACATGGATCTCAAACTGAATCTGTCATTGTTTGGCCATTCCCTCAATTTCTGCTTCATCTTTACTCCTGCATATCTTGTAGGCAGAAAAAATTGTAGGTTGAAGGTTGTGTGGCTGGGTTGTGTGTCCTAATCCACTGGAAGTCTTGCTTGGTTTCAGGACATGGCTGATTCAGGCCCTCTATCTCCCATTGCTAGGAGTTTTAGCTAGAGTCCTGCTCATAGATCCTTGAAACTTTCCATTGTTGTTGTTTCTAGCTCATCCCAGAGATGACCTCCCCCCATTCCAGTATCTATCTCAGTACTATTTACCTCCATCCTCTCCACACCTGATTCCTCCTGTTCCTATCCCCACCTCCATTCATTCCCCTCTTCTCATCCACCCATGGTGATGGCTATTCTATTTCCCCTTCTCAGTAAGATTCACTCATCCCCCCTGAGGCTCCAACCAATAAGTCTGCATGGCACTGACCTAGACTCTCTGCACATATGTTATAGTTGTGTAGCTTGGTCTTCATGTGGGATGTCTGATGGCAGGAATGAACGTGAGATGCCTCTGACATGTTGTCTCCCGTTGGGACTCTTCCCCCTACTGGGCTGCCTCTTATTAGGGTAGTCTTACTAGTCTAGTTTTACTGCAAGTGGATATGCTGCTGGAATATTCATGGAGGGCCTCCCTTTCTGAGAAAGTGAGGAGTAGGTGGGGAAGGGGAGGTAGAACGGGAAGGAATGTGAGGAGAGAAGAAGAAACTTTGGTAGGTCCGGAATATAAATTAATTATTAATTATTATTTATTAGGTAATTAAAACATGAAGTGCAGAGGCCATAAAAATGGATGCGTGGTTAAAAGTACTTGCCAGTCTTGCCGAGGAACTGAGGTAGTTCCCAGGATCCAGATCAGGTGCTTTAATGCATGCAACTCCCCCTGTAAACGATGATTTCTTCTGACCCCTAAGGATACCAGCAATATGTGTACACACACACACACACACACACACACTTAAAGATAAAATAATCCTTAAAAAAGAAGGATCAGGCATTCTAGACTACCCAGTCCTTTCATCCTCACCCAGTTTTATACCTATTGTCCGATGCTTTAGTCATCCCTGTGCCACTGTGACCACTGCCGCTGGGAAGTTCACCAGGTTTGTCCACCTTGTGTCTTCATTCCACCAAGGACAGCTATGGAAGTATCCCCGCACAGAATCATAAACTTGCTGAAAACACGGAGTCATCAATGATTATTTTTGTAACCCTCTTACAGAGTTCTTAAGCATGCAGATGACAACACCATTTTGTAATATCTAAGACTGGAATGTCTAATTCAGGAGTTCTCAGCCTTCCTAATCCTGAGACCTTTTAATAAAGTTCCTCATGTTATAGTGAGCCCCAACCATAAAACTATTTCTTGGATACTTAACTGTAATTTTTGCTACTGTTATGAATCCTAATATTTATATCTGATACACAGAATATCTGATATGCAACCCCCAAGAAGGGGTCATGACCCACAGTTGAGAACAATTACTCTAACTCTTTTGTTGAAAAAATGTTTGCTGGAGGTATATAGCTGCATTCTTCTCCTTCTTACTCCTCCATAGTTTTCAGGAGAAAGAAGAGTTAACAAAGAAATATTTAAATCTTGTTGTTTTTTTTTTTATTCGCCCATATTTTCCCCTCAACTTTGGCACCTGCTACCACTTGTCTGATAGGAGAAAACAAAAGGAATCAAAAAGAGCAAACAAATGTTAATGAGAAAACTCAGAAACAGCTGAGATGCCTAGTTTTCAACAGCTCTCTTGTTCCATAAACATGTGGACACATGGTTTTGATTTTCTCCTGCATATTTATAACATGGTTGTATTTCACTGATTAGAAATGGGTTTCTGCTTGTTGTGACAGACCAGAATAGGAAAGGCTAAAATGAATCCCCGTGTTTCTTCAGTAGGTTCATTGAGAACCTACTATGTGGAATAGACTGAGTATTTAAATTACATTTCCCTGTTTTCTTTTGGCATCATCTTTATAAAGTTGGTGTCATTTCTGTTCTATGTTTGCGTGAAATAAGGGTCTCATAGGGTAATTAGCACCCAATGCTTAATCGAGAAATGAGTAAGAAATGGAAGCTGCAGTAGGTTGGAGGTCAGGAATCTAAACAACTATCTCAAGAAACCAGGCTTCAAGACACTTCCTGGGAATTTACTTGCGGCATTCTCCTCTGTGTCTTTAGCTACTCTGTCCTGACAACTATTGCGTCCTCACGATTCTTCAGTTTGGGGACTTTTATTTACTTATTTTTCTGTTTTTTTAGAAAGTCACAAAATTTTTGTTTTTTGTTCTTTGTTTTTTGTTTTTAGTCCATATTTCCTCCTTTGAAGTTTTAAAGAAACCTAAGTCATACTGTGAGAGACAAAATACTAATACTTGTCTTCTTGAGCAGGCCTTGTCTCCATGCTGCCAGACACTAGGAAAATGGCATGCAGCCATCATGATTGAGCCACTCTGGGCTCAGTCATAGATGAATGTTATTTCTAGACTATCGGTCAGTTCTTTTTTTTTAATTTTTTTTAATTTTTTTTATTAGTTACATTTTGTTAACTCTGTATCCTGCTCCATCATTCCCTCCCAATCCCACCCTCCCTCCCTCATCTCCTCCCTGCCCCTTTCTAAGTCCACTGATTGGGGAGGACCTCCTCCCCTTTCATCTGACCCTGTTTTATCAGGTATCTTCAGGACTGGCTGCAAAGTCCTCCTCTGTGGCCTAAAAGGACTGCTCCTCCCTTGGGGGGTGGGGAGATCAAAGAGCCAGCCATTGAGTTCCTGTTAGAAAGAGTCCTTGTTCCCCTTACTATGGGAAACCAATTGGTTACTGAGCTACCACGGGCTACATCTGAGCAGAGGTTCTAGGTTATATTCATACATGGTCCTTGGTGGAATGTCAGTCTCAGAAAAGACCTTGTGTCCAGATTATCAGTCAGTTCTTAATCCCTGCGACTCTCCATTCTCTCATTTCTAGACTAAAGGCATGACTAGAATAATTACCACCACCTCTTTCCAGTTTTCATATTCTGCTTTGGCACCCATGTTTTTACACCCTCATTCCATTAATAATCAAGAAAATTGGGCCAGTTTAGAGGGTAAAGGCACTTTCCACTCAAGCATGATGATCCCTAGGTTTGATCCCTGAAACCTACAGAGGAAAGAGAGAAAGGATTCTGATAGGTTGTCCTCTGACTTCCACACACGTGCATGCCTTCACACACACACACACACACACACACACACACACACACGCACACACACAAGTACACACTAAATGTTTAACAAAATCAACACATTGTATAGCACTATTCTGTTTCTACCATGGGTCAATGCTCATGTTTAGTATAGTGAGAAGAAATAAAGCAAAGGGAGCATCATTTCTGGGGGTCTGTCATAGTAAGTCAGGTACTGCAGAAAATCTATTACTTCAAGAAATTCTTTCATTGCTTCCAATGTTTATTTACTTTGTCATGACAGGCATTCAACTACAGTGGTAGGACCAAACAGCAGTTTTTATGTCCTCCTGCAGCAAGAAGTTTCGCAGTGCTGGCATATTTTTTCCCAGATTTATTGGGAAATGAACGGCTTCTTTGCCCACCTCGTTCAGGTAAAATGGTCACAGAGCAGAGGGTAAACGCCTCTGTCGGTTCAGTTTTTGTCACACTGGAACCGATAACTTTTCTCCATTACTCTGAGGAGTGACTTTCTATTAAAATATCATTAAGAATTGTGTCACAAACTTAAAAGGAGACTGGGAATTTTTTTGGTTTAAAGTATGCTTATGGCCACCCTAAACCTAATTATAGGTTTGCTAGCAAGGAAGGAGATGAAAATAGATATTGAGGAAGCTACCAAGAATGTTTATAGTTGGATGTCCCGGTTTCAGATATCCTGCTGGTATCTCAATGATCTCTGTTTAGGTATCTATAATCTCAGCAACAGACCCAGGTGACAGCTATAGTCCCTGCATTGTTCTTGAGACTTTGCAGCCCTAGAAAGGCTACTTCTTCCTGAGAATACTGAAAGACAAATTTTAGACTGCTCGTTTCTTGGTGTCACAAAATATTTGAGTATCTTTTAGGCACCATTCCAAGTTTGGTAGCCTCTGCCTCCATAGATGATGAGTGGGAGAGCTAGGGTGGAATGAATGGCCAGTTAATCCACTTCTGTTTCCATTACATGGTGTGTTACATAAAAACTAGTTAAAATCCAAGTGAAACTATCTCAAAGATGAAAAACACCTTTAGGATCTATAGGATTTCAGAGCATGGCCACACTTGAGTTAGCTGAGAAATGTCAAGCTGGCATTAACTCAGAACAGCCTGGGCGACATAGACCAACCCTTCTTTTTATTGTTTACTATAATAGAAACCCAATAATACAAATTCCAATGACAACATCACACATTTGTCAACACATTTCATGCCTTGTGTCTCCTTGGCTTTTCCAATGATGTGGGCTGGTCCTGACTCTAGAGCAATAAGACAATTGAAGGAGATCAAGGGGATACAAATTGAAAAGGAGAACTAAGTCTTAAAGCCATGATTTCGAATATAAACTCCTGTGTTCCTTCCATAAGCTCAGTCTCCATGGTACTTCACAATGAAGACAGAATCTAAAGCAAAGGTGCATTTTAAACAATCAAATTTTTATTAAGCGGTATCTAAATATCTAATCTTCTTGCCAATCTTTTATTAGGAAGTATTCAAGATGCTTAGCTCTTTTCCCCTTTTTCTTCAGACTATTTAGTAATCAACTTATTACTTGCTTGCCAGGAAAAAAAAAACTATTCACTAATGAATCACTTGACATTTTCTTAAACCAAACTTCTGATATTAGTGCTATTATTTTTAAATAGATAATTAATAACAGATTGGCATGCATCTCAAATAATTTTTAACATGCAACACACTGGCAAAAAACATCTAATGCCCAAATCACTTCTATTAATAGCATTATTGACAGAGATTTGCTCAAGACATACCAGGAAGAAGGCCTTGTAACGAATTCTACGATGAATGCATGAGTGTGCATGAATGTGTGAGGATGAGTGTGTGTGTGTCCTAAACAAGAGCTATCCTCCAATGCCTTATACCTAATATTCAGTCATATATTTATATCAGTGATGATGAAAAGGACAGGCAAGTGCAGAGCATGTGAAAACATATTAATTTGAATAAGAAAATTCTATCTGTGTCTCCTTTGGGTGTTGTCTCAGTTGTCTCAGACCAAAGAGACTCAAAAAGAAGTGTCGTCACTCTACCTCCCTCCTTAAGCCCAGCACATTGTATGGATTGCTCTCAATAAGTTCTCACTGAATCAAGTAGCTTTTTTTTTTTTTCATAACGCTTTTTAAAATTAGTATCCCAACCCACGTGCCTTGCTTTCTGAAGATCTCCCCCGTATTTTGTGACCTGTGATTAGCTGAAATGGATTGAAATTGGCCCCTTCTAAATTCGCCACCTGACCTTGTGGGATCTAACACCACATTCACCAAAGAGTCTTTTCTAACCTACACACTCCAGGGAACTGGAAGCAGGTAGCATCAAATGTAAACACTGCTGGGTAGATGCTGCACTCTTAAGCACAGTAGCTGATTCCTCCCTCCTCTCCAGCATCTGCTCTCCCCTCCAAGCACCCTTTTGTCCTTTTCTAATTAGTAGTGGATAAGAAAAGTAGAAATGCCCCTTTTGTGGTCTTTAATGAATCAATCCCTCATTAATCCCTTTCACCGAGGCATGAAAACAAAAGGTTGCAAGCTGATTATCATCCTCATTACTAGAATTTGGGCATGGAAAAATGGTTCCTTTTGGGATTCCTTTGCCTTCTTTATCCAGGACTAAATTTCAGGATGGGAGAATGTTGACATGGGAATATATTTCAATAATAAAGGAGATGATGAACTTTATCACATGATTAGAACAGCTATTGCAGCCAAAAATAAGAAATTTGGGGCAATTTTTTATTTTTTTTCTCACTCTCAAAAGTAAAAAGGGGATAGTGGATATTAAACCAC
The DNA here is from genome assembly GCA_010120015.1 of Rhombomys opimus. Taxonomy (NCBI): domain Eukaryota; kingdom Metazoa; phylum Chordata; class Mammalia; order Rodentia; family Muridae; genus Rhombomys; species Rhombomys opimus. The sequence goes on from REGO01000068.1 coordinate 6,248,217, forward strand.
TACAGGCTATTTCCATTGCAATTAAGAATGCCTTAAAAGCAGTTCTCTAAATATTTTTAATATACACAGCATTATGATATAATAATTATAGCAAAATTTGTTCCACAGATGCAATGTGCTTAAGTGGTTCTTGAAAACCACATGGAAAAGGTACAGGTACATGCACATGAGAGAGAGAGATAGAGAATCATTTGGCACAATGTTATGTACAGTGTGGTTGGATAATAATTATTCCTTGAAATAATCTTATGATATTAATGCTAACTCATTTTTCTTTTCTAAGATGGATATCTTTTCTTGTTTTTGCTATCTAATTTTGAGGGGATTTCACATTGTCTAAAATATTGTTGGGGTGCCTTTGGAGCTTTTGCAATAAGGTTTATATATCTACTAGACCTGAGAAGTCACTGTCAGCCAGAGCACCCTTTGGGTTTGGTTGAAGAGGAAGAGAACATATTAACATATTGGCAGTTTAATCCAGAAGAACAAGAAGCCAAGCTGCCCTGAACACCCATGGTTCAAGCCCTCAGAGCCTTCCACACCAGGACTTAGATCTGATACCTGGTTTTGTCGTCTCTCACACTGAGAGCAGAGCCATCCAGAATATCAGATGTCAGCAGGAATCTTCCATTCCATTCCTGGTTTGATATTTCTACTTATACTTCAGGGATCTGAAGAGAGCTAGGAAGAGTAGAATAACTGCTTTCCTTCTTTCACAGATAAATTGAAGCTAAGAGGACGTATGTAACGCATTCAATGTCGTTGTACAACAGTGAAGTTAGTATTCCAATCTAGTTTGTCTCATTCCAAGTTCAGTGGGTTCTCTGCCGGGACAAAACCCAATTTCCTTTGGAAAACCCATTTTTCTTCTCTGAGAATTAGTTCTTATTAAATAAGAATTGAGAACTGGTTGACTAGAGGATATGGGTTAACTAGAGAAGGAGTAGCATATTGTACAGCCTAGGTGCCTAGGTGCACATGTGGTCTCAATCTAACAATTAAACTAATGTAAATGGGTAGATTCAGCTTTTAAACAGTTTGAAGAGGGTGAAATAAAGACAGATGAGTGGAGAGTTTGTCTAGGGCCACACTGTCAGAGGTAGAGCTGAAAACCAATAAGCTCCAGTGACCTGACTCAGAGCTTGACTGTGCCATGTTCCTTCTTGGAACTCTTGTGCTTCCATACACGTATACACAAAACTCCTTCACACAATGTGTGATTGTCCCAGGGACACTGTTGAGGGATAACCCTCATGACCCCCACATTAATGTGCATTGATTTGTGTACCTGTGGCTCATTGGCTATTACAGATTCCTTCTGTCCACTAGCTAGACATGGCCATAAAGACAATGGCTGGACCCAGAGACAGAAGAATCTATTTGAAGTAAGGTGGCAGTGTTAGATCTAAGAAGCTGCCTTGTCATCAAATATTCCACCATATTTGCTACAACATAAATGTAGATCACCAGGTCTCATGAGACTAGAGTCTAAGGTTCTAGAATATGGACGCTGACCCTTTGATCGCCCTTTAAATGTCCACAGACTCCAAGACTCTATGTTGCTTTGCTAAGATTAGAGGATTCCCTCTCCTGCTGAAATTTTTCCATAAATGTCTTAAAAAGCTTGATTTGTGTTTTAACCCTTACTTAGGAGACAGTCTATCACTGTTATCAGATACCAAGAAAAGACATGGCTTGAGTTTAAACACAGAGATCAAAAAGTGATGCCCAAAGTTAAAGGTAGGGAAGAGGGTAATTTTGAGAAACCCAGTTGGGTCCATTGTTTATGAACAGACAGATTGACATTACATAGAATCATGGAGAGAGACTGACCTCTTTGAAGGATCACAATGGCATTAACTCACAGTAACACATATAATTGTTAGAAGCCTAAGTCAGCATAAACTTCTACTTTAGGGGCAACTGCAGAAAAGATTAATGAAATAATAATTTGTAAAAGTAGAAAATAATAAGGAACTTTAAAAGTGTGCTCTTTGATTGTGTTCTATGGCCTCTATCACATTATGGTCAGTAGCTAAATGTATTTAAAGCATGATTACTAAAGTAAGAATTACTTTATAATAGTATAATATATTATTACTTTATAATAGTGGCATCTGAGCTCTGCCACTAATAACCATGTCACCTTCACCAAATATACTGCTTTCACTAAACATCAATGTTCCTGAGAGGAAAATAAAGAATAATGTCATTATCTATAGAGTTGTGAGGATTTAAAAAAAATGTTCTATGTAAAAGGCTTAATACAATTTTTGGAATAAAACAGTCTCTTGACTCTTAGGTGTCAAAAGTTGTAAGGCACATTGTCAAAGTTAATAGCAAATTTGTGACATAAAGCAACCCAGTTGAACTGAGTATGTATGCTCTTGGGTCAAAAGGGACTTGTTTTTTTGTTTGTTTGTTTGTTTGTTTGTTTTTGTGGGGGGTGTTTCTGAATATAAAGAAAAGTAGAATTTTTGAATGGAAGAAATAATAATAAACATTCAATATATGATAGGTCTTGTGCTTAAGGTCATCAGAACTAGCATTTTTGTGCCTCAGTGGAAATAGGTGATATCCTCCAGTTGACTCCTCATCTTTCTGGACTATAAGGGATGAGTGTCACTACTGCCTAAATCGAATCTACGAAACAGAGTTGCACTAGTCACATACTATTCACATGATAGAGACTACAACCTCTGCTCAGAGCCTATCCAGAAGCTGCTTCCACACATGGAGGCAGTTTGCTGCTGTTGTAGCTCTCCCCCATAGCCCTCCCCCAGTCCACTAATAGGGGAGGTCCTCCTCCCCTTCTATTTGAACCTTCCCTATCAGGTCTCATCAGGCCTAGTTTCACTGTCTTCCTTTGTGGCCCAGCAAGGCTGCACCACCCCCTCAGGGGGAGGTGATCAGAGAGCCTGCCACTAAGTGCATGCCAAAGAAATGCCTGCTCCTTAGGGAGAACTTGAAGGGTTTTGGTCACTCATTTGCATAGAAGTGCAGTTGGTTGCCTTGAGAAAAGATGCAAGCTAATCAGAGGCATATATTTCCCAAGAGTATTTATTTCACATGAGAGATGACTTGGCACTTGTCCTCTTTAAAGGTACATCTTACATCCAAAGCCAACGTTATCCATCTCAAGCTGTTTGGGAAAAAGAAAACAAGAAAATCTGTGTTGCAAACCTGTAGGACAACGGTTATCTTTTGGATACATTCAATTACATTCTTTTCCCTAGATATGCTATAATTACAATGTACATACTTTAAAATCCTTTCCTATCGTTTACTTAATATATTGTAATCACTTTTCTTCATGATTGCACAGAAACTCCCTAGGATAGCATTCAAAGCCTCTTATATTCTGACTTCCCTTTTTCTGCCCAGTATCACATTCTCTCCCGTGTATACAGACATAAGTGCTGCTGGCCATACATAGCTACCTTCCTGACATCCCTCACTTTCTTTACCTTATTTATGGGCCACCTTCACCTTCACCAAAGGAAAAAGAATTCAACCCTATCTGTTCAACCTCTCATAGATAGGTTCGAATGACAAGAAAAGGATAGTAAGGGAAAAAAAATGGTTTATCAGTACTTCAGCTGCTGGCAATCAGGAAGTTGTCACTTCCTTCCACCCCTTATAAAATTCTACAATTCTAAAGCAAGCTATGAACCAGTCCCTAAAATGGTAGAGAAAGAAGCTCTTGTCATGGCTATAATTGCAAGTGACATTGACATGGTATCACAGCAGAAAAAGACAAAGAAAAGATGCTTCACATCTCTTTCCACCATTTCTTTTTATTTCTTGGCATAATTTTCACTGTCCAAGCCCCAGAACACAAGGATACTTTACTTGCTGTTCTGCAGGAACCATCTGCTTGGAATGAGCAGTCACAGAAGGCCAAATTATTGACCAGGAAAAGGAACAAGAGCCCCTCATTCCTATATTGCTCTGGCTTGTTTTTAAAATTTCCACTTGGTTTCTATTTGGTGAAAGAAGCAAGGGTGTAGGGGATATTGTGTCCCTTTGATGCTCTTATCATACCCTTTATTCACAGCAAAGGAGCATTTTTATAAGCTGATTAAAACTACTTACACTAGAGATGTCTCAGCTGGTAAAAATGTTTATCTCATGGGTGTGATGATTTAAGTTCCATTCAAGAACTCTTGCAAAAAAGAAAAAAGCTAAATATTGAAAGATGCATCAGTAATTCCAGCTCTGAAAGGCAGAGACTAGCCTAGATTAAAATTTCACCATCCAGGTAGCATAGATCCAGTTAGCATAGCAGAAACAAGAGAAATTCTGCCTCAAAAAAACAAGGGGAAAGAATGATGATGTTGTTGTTGAAGATGATGATGATATAGAAGAATAAAAAGAAGAAGGAGGAAAAGGAGGAGGGAGAGGAGAAGGAATAACAGGAGGAGGAAGAGGAGCAGGAGGAAAAGATGAAGAAGATGAAAAAAAGAAGAAACATTCCCAGAATGTTGCCCTGTGCCATGCACATGCAGACCATAACATCTATGTTCTCTCTCCCTCCCTTCCTCCATCCCTCTCTATTTCACACACAACAGATAAATAAATGAATTAAAAATTGATAACTCTATTACAGTCAGAGTCTTAGGCCAAGCATTCATGTAGTATCAAGCGTAAAGTCTAGAGTGTCATACAGTACGCATAAATCTCTGCATCTGTCTTTCTCCCTTTATGTATATATCCCATTTATACATATATGTGTATAAATATGGAATATATTAGACATATGAAATATACATATACATTCCTAGAATCTCTCTTAGTCTCAGCACTAGCACCATACTATACGTAACCTTTTGCCTTCAACTTAATTTTTTTTCTTCTAGCCAGAACTTGCTTATTATTTGGGGGTTGGTATTTTTCTACAGCAGGGCTGGAAATTTCTTGGAAGGTAGAAGTTGGGTCAGCAGCTACTTCTCAATGTTTTTGTATCAAATTACAGACATACAGTCAGTTATGCACTTTAGTAAAGAGTTCAGAAATCACCTGAAGTGTTGGGATGTGTCCCAGTTCTACACAAAGGTCTTTAGGGCCTCAACGGTGGTCTTACTATGCCACCATCTTGTTCACAGAACAAAGGACCCTTCCGTTTCATTCTCACCAGGAATAGAATTCACTGGACCACAAGTGACTGAGCCTCACCACCTACAAGCCAACAAGATTAGAGAAACCCTAAGGAGCCTGGCTACCCCATCATGGAGCTGCTGAGACTCAGTGTGTTCCTTTCACCCAGCCTTATTATCTTGTTCTCTTGGGCAGGACTTTGATGCTTAAAATCTTGTGCTTAGAAGAAGAAAAAAAAAATAAGGTATTAGGTAGATGCAGGTCTGGATAATTCACTGTTTCATAGAGGGAACCCTACTTTTCACCAAAGCTCTTCTCTGGGCTACGTCCTTTCTCTGACAAAACAGATCTCTGGGTGCCTTCAGTTGTATCCAGAGGTTATGGGCTGATCTCTTGCCCTAATTACATTGTCCATAATCGAGCGTTCTTCATCATCCTTTTTCTCTGCTAGTCTTCGCTATGTTCACCTTTCCATTGGAAACCATTAAACCTACATCACACATCTTGATTGGTGTTGGACAAAATAAGCATGACAAAGATCGATGCTCAATATAAAGCTGAGGTGGTTGTAGCTACATGGCAATCGCTTAAGATGTTCTTTGAGGACTCATGACCAAACCTTTGGCAGAGTACAGGGAATCATAAGAAAGAAGGGGAGTTAGTCTGATGGGGAAAGGATAGGAGCTCCACAAAGACCAAATATATCTGGGCACAGGGTCTTTTCTGAAACTGACATTCAACCAAGGACCATGTATGGATATAACCTAGAACCTCCGCTCAGATGTAGCCTGTGGTAGCTCAGTAACCAATTGGTTTCCCAAAGTGAGGGGAACAAGGACTATTTCTAACAGGAACTCAATGAAGATACCTGATAAAACAGGATCAGATGAATGGGGGGAGGTCCCCCCCATCAGTGGACTTGGAAAGGGGCACAGTGGTGATGAGGAAGGGAGGGAGGGACTGGGAGGGAATGAGGGTTCGGGGCACGGCTGGGATACAGAATTAATAAAATGTAACTGATAAAAATAAAAAAAAAGATGTTCTTTGAGATTGTGAGGATTGTGAGGACAGACACAGGAAGCAAAGGGGTATGGAATAGGGATGCTGACAGGAGAAGTGAATCCGGATTAAGGAAAGGAAGAGGTTCTGAGAAAGAGAGAAAGGATGAAAAACCTCGGTACAAGTGAACAAAGAAGAGGAGGTATGATAGAGAATTTATAGACATATAAAAAAAGTGTCACTTCAATTGGTGTTTCCTAATTAAAGGGACCAGTTTTCAATTTAGCTTCCTAGACTTTGAAGGTGGTATGACTTCAGCATTTAGCGCATTGTGCATTATAAATAGGCATGTAAATGGCCCAGCATGGGGCCTGAAGTGGGAGGCAGCTTTTGGCAGAGGTAATGATGAAGTGAATCCCATTAGTGATGGAAAGGCAATTAAGAAAAACCTCAATGAAGCTCCAATCTGAACATCTAGCTGAAACATTGGGATTTTGGAGGGAAAAAGGTTAAGCACTAGGAGGCTGTTTATAATGACTTTAATTAGATGGAAAATGAATTGCTTTGCTCTTTTTTTTTAAGTCTCTTTTTCCTTTGCTTTTCAAAGGTAACAGCATTTGTAACAACATTGAGGTGTGTGTCTCAACTTCAGCCTCAGCTGTGGGAGGTGTTTGGTAACTGACAGGATTTGAGTCACATGATTCTGATCCCCAGGAGATGGGGCCATGTCACTTACCAAAGCTCTGTGGACAGAGTGCACTATCAATATATTGAGTAGGAGACCCAAACTTCCTAACAGGACGCTGGCCCTCCAGCAAGGCACAGCCTCGCAGCTGCATGCAGTCTCCGAAGAGTATGGTACTTTGTACATCTGGGAGATACTCACTGTTTAAGAACGGCGTGCAAAAATTAAAAGAGTACTGCATTAGACATCAGTAGGAACCTGTTAAAATAGATAAAAGATATATGTATAAATTGCCTTTAGGCCTAAATTTTCTGTCTGTTTTATGCAGAGAGCGGAAACATTTTATTATTATTATAAACAATAAATGATAAGACAGTGCCGGCTTGCAGGCAGGCTCCATATCTTTAAATACATATTTTCTGAGGTGTTACTACACTCATTATGCAGATAAAAAGACTGAATTGATTTAAGATTAAGTGATTGTCCCACAGTTAGAAAGTGACATAGACAGCACAATTGTTGAATTGTTAGAAGTCTATTGTCTGTATCCTCAGAGTTGTATCATGCTGAGCCATAAACAACAACAACCATGAACTTATTCTGGACTCCCTTGTTCCTTGTGACCTCAGCAGAATGAACTCAGAAGAGACAGAAAGTAGCATTGAAGAAAGGCAAGAAGATTTATTGCAGGGTAGAGCAAAGCACAATCTCTGGGATGGGAGTGTACAATGGCCAAATTGGCCTTGATCTACCATTTTAGCTAGCTTTGGTGTTTCTCCAGTCTCTAAAGCAGACACTGATTCCTGAAACTGTTTTGTTTTGTTTTGTTTTGTTTTCCTATGCAAGTGATTCGTAAACCCCTTTGGATAAAATCTTCCAGAAGAAACAGTGTGTCCTTATTCATTCCCTAGAAGTCTCTGACTAGTAATCTTAGATGGTTGAAGGTTCCCAGAACTAGGTTTGGATAAGTATCTATTAATAACATTCCGAGGAGTTCACTATGTTATGTCTTCTCCCAGGTCCAGAGCTATGGCCTAGGTCCCATTCTTTTGACCAATAATGGTACCTTCTGTACCAGCTCTCGGTTATATAGGCTATAGATTATGAGAAAAGGGTCCATTCCTAGCAACCCCCAAGCCTTCTAATATCTGACTAGCTATATAACCATAATAGGATGCATCCCTTAGAGAAGAGCCTACCTAACAAATGAGAAGCTAGTTGCCAGTGGCTTTTTTGCTACTGTTTGGCTTGTGGCTAGAAGTGTATGCCAGCTGGAGTGCACTGAGGAGATATAGAGAGAAGAGTGGGTCATACTGGAGGCTTTTAGTTTTACTGCAGAGCATACAAAGATTCTCCAAGTGATTGAAAAGTATCAGTTATTTTTAGTTCTGAAAGTAACCTGGAGGTAGGCCAGCCCTCACCCAACTGGTAGATACATTTCCATGGCAACTGATGATCAGGTAGAGATTAATGTACGGGCACTATGTGCAGAACACTCTCAGGCCTGCCTGTACAGTCGAACCACTGGGGAGGTTAAAATAAATACTGAGGCTTGGCATTCACCGCAGAGGTTCTGATTTAATTGGTTTGGGGGCATAGACATGTCATTGGGATTATTCTTCAGATACTCAACTGGTCCTAATATGTGGCTTAGTTGATTGGCATTGTAAATGTGTTCATTACTAATTCTATGTAGCTTATGCTGTTCTATTACCTAGCAGAACTTAAGCATCTTCATTTACTCTAGTGTGACAACTCCCTACCTTCATCCTCCTTTCCTATTCTCCCTACTTTCATTTTCCTCTCTCCCTCTTTTCCTATTGCAAATACCTAGTACTCAGTCCTGTGTGTTACTCAGCGCTGCCCTGTTCATGCCTGTGTAACTATTCAGGTTCGCCTACATTTGAAGCAGAGCAAGAATAGGGACCCAGATCTCGGTGCAGCCGAGATGTTAGCTGTGCCATTCTGCAGAGCATTTCATTAAACACTGGATTCAGGTATGAACTGAAAACCTCAGGAAATACACTGGTAGTGGCTTATAAAACCTGTGGAACCCTGTCCTTAGAGCCAAATAAGTAACATCTATTAATCATTTCCTTGGCAGACGCTGTTTCTGTGGAGGAGCGAGGTGATGGTCTGAAACTTAATCTTTTCTTTCGTTGAAAGGTAAGGATACTATTGCAAGTGATGACTTTGATTCTGAACTTTTGGTAACTTTTCTCTCCTTTAGTTTATTCATGTATCTTTTGTTGAAAGGCACTTTAATGAGCTCTTTTTAAATCCCTAAGATGGTTTCAGAATGCATTGTATTCTTATATTTTCAAAGGAGGAAAAAAATAGCAGTGAAAAAAGAAAACAACTTCTTTCTTTCAGCAACTAAACAGGACATTGTGAGACTAGAACTGAATCTCAGCAGAGGATGGCTTCAGAGGGAAGCCTGTGAGATGCTTCCCAGAGTCTGGGGAATGTGGATTCTCTGTTAGCTGAGCTGATGATTTCTATTTGGAGGATGTCAGTCTGAACCCCGAGGAGCCTGCTGGCTTACGTTTGTTCTATCTGGGTTATGAGACAGATTGAAGTCATTGTGCTAAGTGACAGCTCTTGCTGTCCTTCTGTGCCACTTGTAATTTGCAGTGAAAGTTTGGGAACCCTGGGTCTCAGTGAAGTAAGTCAAACTTAAATGTAGGAACCTGGTTGTAGGGGCCGGAGTTGGGCATGTGGAGGATAATCAACAGAAAGCTTCATCATCTGGTATGGACAGTAAGGTGGAAACTTGGAGAATACTTATGAGACAGGTTCAGTAAGATTGCCTCAGACTTCCGATTCCCTCACAGAAAGAAGAAAGCTCCTTTCTAATTCCATTTGCTATGGAGAGATAATGCTGTTAACATGCTCTGCATAGTGATTTTGCGGGGGTGGGGAAGATAACTTTCTTTTTTTGTCCTGCTAGCCTGTTGCGTAAAGTGAGGTGTTTATCACAGCATCCACCCCACCATCCTGAGTGTGAAAGAAATGATGTCCACCATCACTAGCATTGCTTACAGTGACCAAATTGGACACAGAGGATAATGTGGGCAAAATTGTCTCCATTCGATGACGGGAATCTAAGTGGGGAGATATCACTTGAAAACAATGCTATGGCTTGACAGGCAGGTGCAGAAACAGTGAGTAGTGTAAATTGGTCATTTAAAGTCTCAGTTTTCTTTATTTTTCACACATTTCCTTTTGAGATGCCAAACCCAGCCTCAGAGACATCCGTATAATTACCAGGCTTTGTATTCAAAGAATTGCTTCTTGTTCAGATCATATAGGTATCAAGTTAGTACTTTGCCTTTTGTTTTCATGGGGTAGAATCTGGACTTTTCTGTGCTCACCAGCAACTTCTGTCAAGAAAAGAATTGAGTGGGTGAAGGTGATGGTTCAATTGAAAAATGTTCTTGCCTCATAATCATGAGGACCTGAGTCTAAATTCAAGCGCATGTGCTTAAAAGAAAAATAATGCCTCTGGCCACAGTGGCACATACCTGTAGTCCCAGAACTGGGAAGATGGAGTCATGCAAAATATGAAGGGGCATTGAAGAGCTAGCCTACTGAAATCAGCAGGCCAATCTAAAATGAGATACCCTGTCTGAAAAGAAAAATATCCATAAAGCAGTTTGACTTCTGGTCTCAAAATGCACCTATAAACACACACACATACACACAAATACACACTAACAAACATTCACACATTCACACAGAAACACACACACTGCATCTAGTTAGACCGTAAACGAGCTTCTAAATATGGTATAAGAAACAAATCACCTGGTTATGTTTGGCATGGGTTGTGATAATTAAACTGCATGGCCAATCCGGACAAACATTCAAAGGGAGTGCTGTGTATGTATGGGTGTGCTAGTCCTTAGAACGCACATAGCTACCCACAAGCCACCCTTTCAAGTGAAACCTTTTCCTCTGCAGTGGTTCTGGGCTGGAACTGCATTGTTTCTGCAGAACACAGGAATCCCCACCAGGGTCTAAATAGTCCTTCTAGGCCTTGGGGATGAAAGCAGACAGGCAGGTTCTACCATCATGAGAGGTATCCGTGAATATTAGCTGAGAAGAAATGTAAAGGTACAGGGCAGGATGCATAGAACACACAAGAAGACTGAGGATGAGGAGAAAGTTTAGGTTCCCAAGAATGGAACACCTGAGAATTTCCAGGTAAGCCTTAACAGGGAGAATCTAAAGCAGCTTCAATAATCAAATCTTGACCTGCTTAAATGGACAGTTTAAAGAACACCTTTGTACTGTGGGTTGTGGGCTTTACATTTTTAAAATTTTCCAGCAGAGGGATGAGTGGTTGGGAAATAGTCTCCCCATCTAAGTTACAGGAAGGAGGCCAAGAGAATAGGCCAGCAAGCCAAACTTAGAAGGCAGCACAAGCAACCTTCTGCTAAGTATGTGGACCTTTCTTGAGTGGGTATCAGAATAGCATGAGGGTCTGATTACACGTGTATGGAAATCCTGAACTACCTCTGGAAGCCATCATTTAATTCCAGCATGGAACCTGAAAAATCTGTATTTCTCATGAGCCCCCAGGTGGAGCGCTAACATTAGGCCACTGATATGTGTCCCGGAATTTTAATACTCTTTCTCTTATCTGTTCCATATTTCAGAAGGGGCAGGCAAAGAATAAATTAAAAGAAACAACGCTTTTGGGTAAAATGATCACTCCTCATTCAGAAAGGCAAATAGGATGGACATCCAAAGAGGAAGAAAACAAGAAACAGGACAGGAGCCTACCACAGAGGGCCTCTGAAAGACTCTACCCTGCAGGGTATCAAAACAGATGCTGAGGCTCATAGCCAAACTTTGCGCTGAGTGCAGGGAATCTTTTGAAAGAAGGGGGAAATAGAAAGACCTGGAGAGGACAGGAGCTCCACAAGGAGAGCAACAGAACCAAAAAAATCTGGGCCTAAGGATCTTTTCTGAGACTGATACTTCAACCAAGGACCATGCATGGAGATAACCTAGAACCCCTGCACAGATGTAGCCCAAGGCAGCTCAGTGGCCAAGAGGGTTCCCTAGTAAGGGGAACAGGGACTGTCTCTGACATGAACTCAGTGACTGGCTCTTTGATTCACCTCCCTCTGAGGGGAGCAGCCTTACCAGGCCACAGAGGAAGACAATGCAGCCAGTCCTGATGAGACATGATAGACTAGGTTCAGAGGAAAGGGAAGGAGGACCTCCTCCATCAGTGGATTTGGGAGGGGCATGGGAGGACATGAGGGAGGGAGGGTAGGATTCAGAGGGGATGAGGGAGGGAGGAACAGCCAGGATACAAAGTGAATAGACTGTAATTAATAAAAAAATAAATTAATTTTAAAAAGAAACAAATCGTTATACTAATTAGACTAATAAAAGAATTTTTAGGACTGGGGAGATGGCTTGGTCGGTAAAGTGCCTGATGCACAGCCTTAAGACCTGAGCTCCACCCTCAAACCTAAGTAAAGCCCTCATCAAGGTTGTGCATATATAAGCCAGTGCTCAGGGAGAGACCAGGCCTTTTAAAGAAAGTGCCCAGTAACGGAGGGAGACATCTAATATTCATTTCTAACCTCCACATGCATGCATGTACATCCAAGAGCACACACACAATGCCACATCCATCCAGACATACACAGACACACACACACTAAGATATACGCAGACATACAGACACACATATACATGTGCACACACACACACACACACACACACACACACACACACATCTTCTAGCATGCCCAAACTTCAGACTCTCATATTAAATCCTTAAATTTAGAATCCCTGAAATATTTCTAATGTGGCATGAAGGCTTACAGCCCTAAATTGAATTTTATGCGTTTAAACTATGTAGCCAGGAGTGGACGGAATCTCACGCGTTCTGCCTTTAGACTCCGATTATCCTAAAATAAGTCTCAGCTTCATGCATGCACTTTCATTATGACTAAGATTTTAATGAGAATGGAAACTTGTACAATAACTCCATACTGGCATAAACAGCAGGGAGTAAAGTTGGAGAAAACCTGTCGCCCTCACTGAGTGTCAGAACATTGACAAGTTCATTTTGTTGACACTAAACCCAAACCTGGGCAGGTACATCCATCTCTTCTGCTTGTCTGTTTTACCTGGGCCATCTGGCTTTATCCTGATGTACCAGAGTCCTCTGGATATTTTAAGATGTTTTTCTTCATTAAAAATAGAATCAGATTTCACTAATGAAGAAAAATAGCATTTGTAAATCACTGAAATCAGTTGCATTCAGGCTATTGTAACTACATAAAATGTCGGGGTTTTTTTTTTTGTTTGTTTGTTTGTTTGTTTGTTTACATTCCCCAATGCTAAAATAAGCAAATAGCAAAAACAAAAAGGAGGCTGTGGAAGCATGGAAACTTCTTGCCAGCTTCATTAAATTTACTCTTGGCCCATAACGTCTTATTATCCTTCATCTCCTTCATGCTATTTTTTTTTCTAACCAAGAGAATGTTCACTAACATCATTTCATTTTAAAGAGAGAATGCTAGCGCCAGCTGTACTGATTGTGGCATTTGTCTCTGTTCTAGTTCTTCATTCACAGACAGACTGAAGCACCGTGACAGGATCCTAAGAGCAAAGCCTAGAGACTGGAGTCTGCTGTTGGGATTTTGATGACTAATTTCTGATAATATGCAATTTCTTAGATCCTCAATCACTTCGCCTTTAATCACACCAACTCTGGCCAGTGTAGATACAAAGGATTGACACCCACATAAAGTGACTTATTAATCATAAATACTGTTAAAGTGAAGGCGTTTTTATTAGTTGTCAAAAATGAATGACAGCATCACCTCCCCTCTCATTCACACTCTTTGGGCAATTTTACATTCATGATACAATGCTGATTTACTCCACATCTTGGTCACATTTCCAGTGCAGGGAGTCACTTACTGTGTAAGGACAAGACTAGAGCATGGATCTCACACAAACTTCTTATGCTGAGACCCAGCTTGAGGGCTAAAAGGATAGAGGAGTCATCTTGTATTCTCTTGCAGAATTCTCAGGGAGGAAAACATTAAGTCTTTTCTGATGAAGTGATAGAAACTGGGGTGGGTTTGAGAAACCCTGTAAGTCTATTGACGTGTTTCTGCACTGCTTTAACAGGCTGTGAGTTATCGAGGTGTGTGTAAACGAGGCCGGCAATTCAGCTTCTCTTTCTGAGCCCTGCAACCCACAGGGAACAAAATGGAAACTTCGTGTCTCTTATTGATTTGAATGGGAGGGAGCATCTCTGCAAATCGCAGACTGTTGTTTTTACATGGCCAATACAGAGCCTAAACTTCAGTTGAGTTGTGTAAGCCACACATAGTCACACAGGTGGTGAGCAGCCAAATCAGGATTGCCCAGATCTTTGAAACTACAGAGTGGAAAGATGAAGCAACACGGAGAGTTGGGGGAGCAGCAGGCATGTGAGTCCAGCTTTTGCAACGTAAAAGTAGTATCTGTGCAAGCTAGTCCATTTAATGTATTTTCCCCTCAGGTACTATTTCCTGGGGATTGTGAGAAGACTAAATAAAATAGAAACTGTAAAGTTTCCAGCTTTTATGGAGACCCAGTTCTAGCTAGCACATGCAGTACTTTGGCTTTGCTATATACGAGTTTCTCATAACACACTCATTTGTTCAGAAAAACGTGGCAGAGCATCCACAACACTCTGTGCTTTGGCTAGAAGTCTGTCCTTTCATAAATGATTGTGTGCTGAGGAGCAAATGGAAGTGTGAGTCTACCTTTGCTTAATTCAGAGTTTCATGGAGAGTTGGAATTTTTTTTTTTTACCATGACTTAAATTTCTAGCAAAGGCATGACCATGGAGTTCTGGAGAGGAGAAAGAAGAAGTTATCAACTAGAACTGATAATATCGTCATAAATGCCCACCGAACTGGAGGCTTTATGTTGGAACTCAAATTATTCAGTGGTGCCTGGAGACTGAGAATGGCTATTGAAGAGAGGTGAGCCTCAGAAATGAAGCCATAAAGGCCCCTGTATTCATGGTGTATAAAAGGAAAACACAGAGAGGGAATAGGAGGGAATAAGATGTGTCATTGCAAGCTAGGCTAAGGAATTCAGAACTAACCCAAGAGCAGTGGAAAACATTGGATTACTTTAAATAGAAGAATTCCACCACAAGGACACCTCTCTCTCTCTCTCTCTCTCTCTCTCTCTCTCTCTCTCTCTCTCTCTCCATTCTGCAGTACATTCTTTACATTACAAACAAAATTAAAACCAGATGATTCATTTCGCAGATAATGAATCTCTCTTTGCTTTTGGTAAAGCACACACAGAATAGACACTGTGAAAGTATCAAGGGACAATTGATAGTCAGACAGAGACATGGGGGAATTTTGACAGAAGAGAAATTAATTCAGTGAACATACATCAAGCACATGTTACATTATAGATGTTAGTTAGTTCTCTGGGGCTAGAAATACTTTTACAGGCTTTCTGCTCATCTTGGACCTTTCATAATGGCCTAAAGATACAAACATAAAAAGTATAATGCATAAATATATAAAATACACACATGTGAAAAACGTGCATATCTATAATCCTATACCTGCATGTTCAGATTATGACATGCCAGGGAAAAGGTAAACCCAGGAGAAGGAACACGCATGACATCGTAAAGGGAGGGTCCAGGGCATCTCTTACTGAGAAGAGGAAAGTCTGCATTCCGCGCAGACTTAAATGACATGCAGACAGAGCCACAGATGTCTGAGAAGGACATATGCAAGGAGAGCTCCAAGTCACTGAGGAGGAAAGTAGACTGTGAGAGGAACACTATGATGGATGGACAGGAGTTATCAAAGAAGAAACAAGGAGGAAACAGCAGGACATAAGGTCAATGGTAATGAAGTATGTGAAGAGGATGAACAGAATATTTACTACTATAGAAGCTTCTGTAAGGAATCACATCTCTCCATGAAAGGAATAAATAATTGAAGCATAATTTCTGACAAATATAATACACACAAATATCTATCTATATACACATATATACATATATATATACATATACATATATATACATATATATACATATATATATACATATATATGGAGAGAAAAAGAAAAAATGGTTTGTTAGAGATTAGAGCATTCTCCAGAAAAAGCTCTAAACTTCCTTGATCAATAAATGGTATCTCTGTGGCCTTGGAATTAACGGAACCATTTGGAAATCCGTTTAGTCAACTATGGATGATCAGATAGTCTTATTCACGTCATGATCTTTCTCTAGCTCACATTATTCCTTTTAGTTCTTTGAACAGTCTGCTCATCATAAACCTCTGATTTCTTAGTCTGACCAGAGACTCTGTGCCAAACCAGAAAGTTCTTTCTTGAGCAAGAAAGGGGTTGAGGCTAGCATCATCCGTTGCTACTCATTTTTCAGATCCTGGCTAGTGCTCTTGACCGTTAACATTCACGAGGGCAGGAGCACTGCAGATCTGATATCCACACTCTCTCCATTATCTATAACCAATCATAGATGGTCTTCTCAATTCAGGAAGACTTCCTCAGCTAAAAGAAGTGGGCTACAGGAGTGCTACTTTGAATAAGTTTACAAACTATTTAGGTGATCGAGTTGGTAAATTGTTTTTAGTAATTGCATAAGGAGTAGAAAAGATAATAAAAAAATAAGAAATAACTGCAGCTAGGTGCAGAGGTGCATATCTGTAACCCAGCATGTGGAATGCAAAGGCCAAGGTCACTGCAAGTTGGAGGCTACCCTGGTCTACGTAATGAGTACTAGGTCAGCCAAGGCTACAAGGTGAGACCCCGACTCCCGAAAATAATAAGCAAGCAAATTGTCGGCTAAATAAGAGAAATATTTTTGTACTTCTTCAAATAGAAAGGTAGTTAAAGTCACGAATAACTGAAATAAAGAACATTGAAGCAGTTTTGAAATGCAAAGAGCCTGGTTTGGACACTGCTGTCCTTAATGTATTTGTGCGGTTTTCAGGACCCTTAATATGGTCTTTGCTATAAAGACACTACTTGGGACAGTGTAGTATTTAATGTATGGAAAGAACATTGATGATTTTTATAATAAGCACTTTGGAACATGCTGTGAAACACCTCACTTCAGATACACCCTGAACATTTAGGTCAGGACTGCTCATTAACAAGTCACCAAGCAAGCATCTGCAGTGAGAGAGGAAAGGCTGGTTAATAAGCGAATGGATAAATGTTGAAATTAAGTTACTACTTGAAGAATATGTGAGTAAATGAATCAATATGGAGTTACTATTTTAACCTGAATCCTGAAGCAGCTTAGAACTGGTCTTTTCTTTCTTTCTTTCTTCCTTTCTTTCTTTCTTTCTTTCTTTCTTTCTTTCTTTCTTTCTTTCTTTCTTTCTTTCTTTCTGTCTATGCATCAGCTAATACCCACAGCTTAAACAGAATCAACAGAACTACTAACCCAGAGGGAGACTATTCCGGCTCTTCTTTGGAGCACTCTGGCTTCTGCTGAACATGTCATCACACAATATATAGCACTCTTCTCTGGGAGATCAATGGAAGTAGTCATGGAGAGCAGAGTTCAGGAAACCCTGGCCATGTTCTCATCTAAATCAACCATAGCCATCCTGGGAGTCTGAGAATGACCTGGGCCATTTCCCAACTCCACTCTGATTTGATGGCTTCTTTAACAAGTCCTCCTCTTGCCCCATTTGCAAGCTGATCAACGTGTATATAGATCTCTCTGTTCCCAAGTATAAGTTATAAGGTTTTATTCTTTCCAAGTTGTGACATCCTCCCAGCAAAGTGAGCAAGTTCATAGTCCTCTGAGTTTTCACCTTTGAGGTGGGTTAAGCAGCTTCCTATTTTGAAGGCAACCTAGGATTTTGTCAAACATTTTTAACAAATCCATTCATTTATTAACTTGCTCGTTTATCATTGTTACTGAGAATACCTGGGCTAAGAATTCTGCTAAGTATAAAGACAGAGAATAAAGAAATAAGCAAAATAAAGCATGCTATGTGCCCTCAATGGCTTTAGCTCCTTGATGCTCTGAATTACTTGCAGTATAGTTAGTAAAAGGTATGACAAAGTTTTAGACTTGTTTTTCCTGTCACTTAAGAGATGTGTGTGCATATATATGATATATATACAAATAATACTTCCATTATGAAACTAAAGGAAAACACGGAAGAAGAAAAAAGAAAGGGGAGAAGGAGCAGACAGAGGGGCTGCAGGAGACAATGATGCTTAGTTTTTCCTTTAGGCTGCATCCCTGTGCTTAGTGTCTTCTATAAGCCAGGCGCAGTTTGACGAGTGAAGACAGAGAGACTACGCCTTATTAAAAGGCTGAGGGAAGAGCCTGGCATTTAAGATGAGGGCTCATGGATGCAGCTCCACCTAGCATGCGCACACATATAAACACACGTTAATATATGTGATGTAAAGATATTTAATACTGTCTCGTTTAAAGGATGCCTCTTTTTCTGAGACACACACATCACACACTACACACACATATATATGTGTATATGTGTATATATCTTTATGTATACACACACATATATATACAAATATATATACATATATGTATATATATATACATATATGTATATATGTGTGTGTATGTGTATATATATGTGTGTGTATACATATATGTATATATATATATATATATATATATATTTGTGTGTGTGTGTGTGTATGTGTGTGTGTATAATGGTGCCAAAACATATTTATTTAAAACATCTCTCCTGAGGTTCTGACAGTCTCTGGCTGTATGAAAGTTGATGCAATCACCTGTGCTGGGCCTTTCTCTGGTCCAGGGTCTCAGGACACAGTGGCCCTTCACCACACTGCTTTGTTTATTAGATTTTTCTAGCTTGCTTTTGGCAAAAAGTCCTCTACCTCACATCAGTACCTGATGGGTCTTGAAAGTGTTAGCCCACAGCTGAGTGTGCAGCCATGGGGTCTGCCTCCAGAAGACAATGTTCCAGAATCTAGAATTGATTTCCTCCAGTAGAGAATGTTTGGCCTTGGACAAGAGATGTCAGGTCAGTGTAGACAATCATCCAAGTAGCTTTCGGCCAGTCTCGCTTTTCCCTGCCACAAACCCAATTCTGCGTGCCGTGTTAGAGACTGCTCTGACCTTATGGGGAACTCTACTTGAATTAAGGCATTTAGGTCTCTCCTATCTTTGAGAAAAAGCTGTTTTATCTGTCTGGAGTGTCTCCAAGCATGTCCTTTTAGTGGGAGCCCTACAGGTCTGGTGGGGAGCATCAGGTATGTGAAGGGAATGAGAATCTATGACTTGGTGATTGTATTTGATGCTGTCTGCACCCAGCAGGACCTCTGACACCATGGTGCAGCCATTTCTTTCCACAGCGACTGGTGACGGGTGCATTGCTCTTTGTCTTGATTTGTTCTTCCTAGCAAAGGCAACATTTTGCATTTGTTGTCCACTTTCGCCCTCCCTGCCCCCTGTTTTCTTCTTGTTTGTTGAATACTTGATATATCTGAGAAGCACATTTTCAGGAAATGCTGTACTGTTAACCTTCTACCTCTGTACATTCCCTTCAACCTTCTGGTCTCCCTGGGTAAATGCATCCTGAAGGCCACTGGAGTCGCTGATTTTGGGGTTTATAAATAAATAAACATCACCATTAAGAAAAAAAAAAGACCATACAAATGTCTTATATTTATCCATGAGATTAATTCATTGCTTTGAACTAAAATTTTATTCATCCATTAAGTTTAACTCAGCTCACTCCTGGTCCCTCTATTTAAGTTGTTTGTTTGTGGGTGTCTGTGAATGAGATGGATAGCAAAAGGATGTAAGGCGTGCAGTGTCTTTGGAGGCCCTGCTTCCATACACAACCACTCTTGTCCGTGAGATGCCTAATGTGTCGGAGGATGAGCTCACTAACAGGATAACATGAGCTTGAATCTAGATCCCTTGCTGGATAATTGTAGGACTCCGAGAAATTAAGCTATCATCAGCAAGTGAACAGAATTTTACGTGCCAGCTGATCAGCTGACAAGATTCTCATGCATAAAACTTTCTTACTGTGCCCCCTTCATAGTCTAGGAAGAGATTTAATATCCTTTGAACAAACCGGTAAAGAAACAGCTTTGGAAATGCGGGACGTGAGGATCGTTGTTTATAATCGGAGAGCGCAGGCTGACCACACGTCTGTCTTTGTTTTTGAGAGCAGTCGGTATTTCCTTCACAGACAGCAAACGAACATGCGGATGACACACTACAGCTTCTCTTGCGCAGCTACCCCAGCTGGAAGTCTGAAAGGCCAGGGCCATCATGAAAATAGTGGTGTGAACACAGCACAGGCTGCAGGCAAGAGGGGTAGCAAATTCATGACTCATTTTTAGAATCAGGGGCCACCAACAACCTTCAGCCCCCACAGTGGTGTTGCACGTAGAATCGGGGGGGGAAGTGAACAGTAAAATCCAACTTTCTTGTGTTCTTTTGAATCCTTTACAACACTTACCACGTGCATCACAGCAACGGACAGTAGGTGGCGCCATTCCTCCCTAAGATGATGTCGCTGTTGCCCCGCCCCACCCGCACCCCCACCCCAGGGACGGAGGCTTGGACCTATAGTTTAGGGAAAGGAAGTTTCTTTAATGCCCACAGGTGTACTTCTGTGATTCCTTTTCATCTTCTCCTTCTTTGAATTCTGAAGCTACTGAAGCTTCTCTTCACTGTCAGCAGATATCTTAGAAACCTCATTTTCAACATGTTCTCCAATAATAGCAGCAATTATTCTTAATCACTATTTATACTAATTTGATGCTTCAGTGAGATTGTGCATTATTCTGTCCTTCCTGGTTTTTCCTTCTCCCACCCTGTCCCCCCCATCTGTAAGTGAGAATCAATGTAAGGGATTGATGTCAAGTTTTAAGTAACTATTAACATGACAAGGGTTATCTAATCTCGTTAGGTTGATTGTAGTTCCTTGACTGTATCTTCCAGCAAACCCACAAATGGATTTTAAAATGATGTTATTGACCTAAAGATTCCTAACAACAGGAGGTTTAAATGCTTATCATTGTTGTGCTTCCTGTCTATAATGCCAATTATTCTTCAAAGTTTGCAGCAGGGCACTGAGTACCAGGGTTGCAGGCATCTCCTAGAGAAGTAGACAGGAAAGAGAGGATGCCTGTCTTGGAAACCCAACTTTAACACTCAGAAAAAATAAAAAAAAAATTCTCCTGTTAGTACCTTTGCCTGGACCTATCCAGTTTGTGAAGTGCTGACACAAAAGAAAAAATAGAAGGCAATACATATGCTCAAAGATCCCAAATTTAGTCTTGACTCTTCGTTTCACTTATTTAGTAGCTCTGGGTATAGCGAGTGATCTTTGAAGATCTTGGCCCTTCCATCCAAAAGACCAGGAGATTAAACTGCAGCAAGATGAGATGTGCCTGTCTCAGAAAAAGAGCCATCCTTTAAACGAGACAGTATTAAATATCTTTACATCACATATATTAATGTGTGTTTATATGTGTGCGCATGCTAGGTGGAGCTGCATCCATGAGCCCTCATCTTAAATGCCAGGCTCTTCCCTCAGCCTTTTAATAAGGCGTAGTCTCTCTGTCTTCACTCGTCAAACTGCGCCTGGCTTATAGAAGACACTAAGCACAGGGATGCAGCCTAAAGTAAAAACTAAGCATCATTGTCTCCTGCAGCCCCTCTGCCTGCTCCTTCTCCCCTTTCTTTTTTCTTCTTCCGTGTTTTCCTTTAGTTTCATAATGGAAGTATTATTTATGAGAACTAGAGCTCTTTGACCAAAATTAGAAGCAAAGGAAGGATATCTATTTTGAATAAAAGGAAGAAGGATTAGAGGCAGGACAAAGGAGTTCACTGGGTGGCCATGCAGCCGGAACAAGAAACTAACAGTATGATTTTTCTCTTTTTGGTTCTTTAAAGAGTGACATTTAATTTAGTTATCTCTTTACACTGCCAAATCACATTATAATGTTATCTCATGACCATTCAGTATCAGTTGCCAAAGACACTGATAACCATAGAGTCTCAATAATTGAAATTAGTTCTTACAAAGAAGACCAGGTACCTATCAATCCACAGATCTGAGCAATGACTGTCCTATGTTCATCATTACCTTGTAAGTGTGTGTTAGGATGGGTTCTGAAGAAAGATGACAGGCAAAAAAAGAGAGAGAGAAATATAACTGATGGTTATAAAAGCTTTTCTATGGGGCTTAAAAAGTTGCTCAGTAGTTAAGAGCTCTTGTTGCTCTTCCAGAGGACCAGAAGTCAGATCCCAGAGCCCATGTTGGAAAATTCACAACAGCTGTAATGAAGCTGCAGGAGATCCAATGCCCTCTTTGGGCCTCTCTGGGTACTTGCACCCGTGTTTACATGCATTCACACAACCACCCTCTCATACACATGAATATAAAAATTAAAAAAAAAACATGCATCCATAAATAAAAATAGACCCTTGAAAGGCTTTTATAGTCAAACTCAATTACTTTAATAACCCTTCTTTCCTACCAAACAAGTTGTTATTGAGTGTGTTTTCACTATCCTGTATGACACAGCTTAAACATTGATGTGCCTCTTAAAAATCTGTTCCCTTTTATAAATGATATTTTTGAGATGCAAGCACTACCAGCACTGTACTCATGCCAAAGCTGGGGTTACTGAGTAGTAAAATACCCTGTTGGTTTTTAAAGAAATGGCTGTTTTACTGGCCACTCCTACCTACATTTAGAGCACTCCGCTCTAGAGCACCCACCAAGAATGATCACCTAATATTGCTCAGAGTCACTCACCCTCTCATCTGCCTACTTATTTCCCAAACCTTGCTAGATTACCCTGAAAGATTAGATTCCCCTATTCTTCCGTGCTCAGTGTAGTAAAAGTAAAGCCCACAAATGCCTGTTTGCCTCTGTGAGCTTATATAGACCTTTTTTGTGGCTAGTCCCCTCAGCTGTAAGATGAAAGGGCAGGAAGTATAGCATAGGTGAGTAATGGCTACTGGTCTTCACTTTAATCCTTTGAAATAGTCTGTACATTGTCAGGTTTATCCATTTAGAAATGAAGCATTCATCCACTGTGAAAGGACAGGCTATAAGATTCCAATCAGAAAATTTGGATTCAAATTTCAGCTCTGCTTATCATCAGTGTGAATTGGAAAAAAAAAAAAAGAATTATCTCACTACCCTAATCCCTTTCCTATAAAAGGAATAAAACCATACGTTCCATGCAATAGGGCTGAAGTTTCTAGCAATGCCTCAGCCCATGATGGAAGCTTCCCACATAACTGTAGGATCTATTCAAAATCTAACAGTCACCGAGGAAAAACTGGCTGGCACTGACCCTAAATCAGCTCTACAAAGATGCATAAGGACACAAATTCAGCTGAAAACCAGAATAGGCAGTATATCACACTTGACTCTGAACTTCTGTTAGGTAGCCAGTATTAGAAATAATTATTGTTTGCCTTTATCTGTATGTGTATCATGTCAGTCCAGAAAATCGGGATCACAGCTTGGGTTTTTTTGTTTGGTTGTTTTGTTTGTTTGTTTGTTTGCATCTATTTTGGGTTTTGTGGAGATAGATGACTTTTATTGGAATCTCTCTTCAGTAACTAAAAGTGAATTTTCAGTGTACGCAGGAGCTGTACTATGAATCACACAAAACTTGAGACATACCTTTTCTTGTTGAGAATGGATTTGGTCAAGGCTGGCAGTCCCCAGAGCCCACATAAACGTGGGGAAGAGAGGACCAGCTCCTCACAGTTGTCCTTTGGCCTCTACTTCTGGACCCTGGTGTGAATTCCCACACATACACAGGGTGAACTTCCCACCCCACTTAAACATGAATAATAAATACAATTATAAAAACTTAATTTTGCCATGTATTCCTGATGTGATGAGGGACAGATGGCTATGTCCACAATTTACATAGGTTTTTATACCTCATTTGATTTTGATGAACTTAATAAAAGAATTCAAATATTTAAGAAAATAGTACCCTTGAATAAATCATGCAATATTTCAAACCACTTGGTTGAATTATTTTAATTGAATAGTCAATAATTATAACACACCACAAAAAAAATCAATTCTTCCCATGAGCTAAATACTATGTGAAATTTTTGTCATTAATTATCACAATGGAATCTATGTTATTATTAGTTTCCCAAAAAAGAAAGATGAAAAAGATTAAGCTTAGATGGATTAGGAAGTTTAAGGAATTCCCTACTGTTAAAACAATTTAAAGGCTACAACAGCAAGGAAAAAGAGAGAAGGGGCCCGTTTCTCTACTCAAAATATAGGACTTTAATCATCACATAATTAATATTGTTTGGCATGATGTTATTATATGGAAATAGAGCATTTGACAAAGCACAATTCTTGTTCTTAAGGATCTTATCGTATAGGGCCTTTATAGCAAAACACCTACCTGAACCACTGAAATATGTGCAGTACAAATTGAGATATGCTGTAAATGTAAATTGTACACTGGATTGCATTAGATCAGTCTAAAACAGGCACTCAATATACATCGTTAATGATTTTTACAATTATTTAATTTTGAAATGGTAATATTTTGGATATATTTGTTAAGTAAGTGTATATAGTGGCATTAATAACAAAGTGTGCTATTATTTGATGTAGTTGTGAGGTTTTTCTCTCCTTTCTGTGAACAGGCCCCTGCTGAGAAGCAACTTAAAGGAACCCAGGTCTATTTTAGCTTACAGTTGAAGTGCTACCCTCCACCACTGTAAGAAAGGCTGTGTGCAGCAGGAGAAAGGTGTGGTCACAGAGCAGGCACTGGCTGCATCTTTAGTCAGGAAACAAGAGCAGGTGAGTGCTGAGGCTCAGCTTGCTTCCTTCCTTTTCTCCAGTCTGAGACCCCGTGCACCGCACGGCAGAGTTCCACATACATGCAGAGTGGCCTTCCCCCCTGTGTGAAACTTATGCAGGAACACCATTGGACACATCCAGAGGTATGTGCTCTCAAAGAGTATTAGCCCAACCTAGTTGTCAATGTGTATCAGCCATTAAAACTCTGTTCCTCTCAACCTGTCACTCAAATACATCAGTGCAAATCGTACCACTCTACCTCGGGTTCCTCAAGTCTCATTTTTACCTAATAAAAAATTCCTTTTAGTCCATATCTAACTAGTCCCATAACTTTATCAACCTTAGTGCTGTTCATAAGCCCCACATGTCTTCTGAGACTTATAGCAATCTACCTCTGAGCTCAGGTCGAATGAAAATAAATCTATTTGTAATGACACAAATTAAGAATGCCTACTCCAAAGTAAAAGAATAGGAGAACAGTAAGGAAAAGTATAACCAGGACAAAACATAAGCCAGTAAGGCAAAACGAAAACCCTGAAGCCCCTTTCTGGCATTCTTTCTTTTATTTTTTTCTAGAAATTTCTTTTTTTATTTATTTTTTATAATTTGATTTTTATATTAATCACAGGTTATTTACTTTGTATCCCAGCCATAGCCCCTTCCCTCATTCCCTCCCAATCCCACCCTCCTTCCCTCATCTCCTCCCTGCCCCTTTCCAAGTCCAATGATAGGGGAGGTCCTCCTCCCCTTCCATCCTACTCTAGCTTATCAGGTATCTTCAGGACTGGCTGCAATGTCCTCCTCTGTGGCCTAGCAAGGCTGTTCTTCCCTCAGGGGCTGGGGGGGGGGTCAAAGAGCCAGCCACTAAGTTTATGTCAGAAATAGTCCTTGTTCCCCTACTAGGGAACCCACTTGGATACTGAGCTACCATAGGCTACATCCGAGCAGGAGTTCTAGGTTATATCTATACATGGTCCTTGTTTGGAGAAACAGTCTCATAGAAGACCCCTATATCCCAGGAACAGACACACAAGGTATATACTCACTTGTAAGTGGGTACTAGACCTATAAGATAGGATAAACATACTAAAATCTGTACACGTAAAGAAGATAAACAAGAAAGAGGACCCGGGGTAAGATGATCAATCCTCACTTAAAAAGACAAATGGGATGGACATTGGAAGTAGGAGAAAACAAGTTACAGGACAGGAGCTATCACAGAGGGCCTCTGAGAGACTCTGCCTAGCAGTGTATCAAAGCAGAGGCTAAGACTCATAACCAAACCTTCGGCAGAGTGCAGGGAATCATATGAAAGAATAGGGAGTTAGTATATAACCTGGAGAGGACAGGAACTCCACAAGGACCAAATATACATGGCATTATTTCTTGTGAAAGAATCATATGAATTCCAAAATGCTTTGAAAATGATTCAGGTGGTTTTGGTTCTGACATCTACAAAGGTAGCCTCTTTCCCCATGCCTGAAAATTTTATCGCAAAACATTTTATGATTTGAGCAATTACAGTATGCTAGGTTCTCCCATTGCAACCCAGAGTTCTTCCCAGCTCCGCACAGTGTCTTCTTAGGATGCTTCCTCTACAGGAACTTCAGCCCTGACACATTTGCCTACCTTCGTCAGCTTCCTGAAACCTTGGTACAAAGCTATATGATGCCCTCATTCTTCCATTATTTATAATTATCAAGTAAATATCCTGTGGATATGATTGCCAAGTTTCCTTGCCAAATCAAGATGTAGCCTGCCTCTCTTGGACCACACTTAGAGAGGACTCTATACATCTTCAAAGCTGACCTAGTGGAAACTATTCTACACGCAGTTCTTTTGAGCAGGGAATTCCTAGGTTGGTATCTCCATTCAAATGAATTTTCATTTTTACAAGTTAGAGCCTTTAATAGATGAAGTCTTGACCACATGGCACATTTTCTATTGTCTTAATGAATGGGATTACTACTCTCTTCAGTGTTGTCAAGCTCTAGCAGTTACAGCTGCCTTGTTTGCATATTAAACTCACTCTCACCCCCGTCCTTAAACACTTTACATTTTTCATGTCTTTGTAATCTGCTTTATCACTCTTATTGTAGGTCAGGATAGGAGCAGGTGTCAGTAACCATGCCATCGCCTGAATATCATTGTCTCATATTTCCAACCAAATAGTTTTGCTTATTAAGAATTTAATACAGTCTCACTCAACCTCCTCAGTACAGCAAATGTGCCAGAATCTGCCAGAATGTAACACAAATGGCCTGTAGCAGTTTCTGGTAGAGTCCTGGTTTTCTTTAAACTTCATGAGATGTGTCAAAGCAGAGTACACTTCTCTGAGCATCTTTGTCTTGCAAAGTCCTAAAGAATTGTCAAAAAAAATATGCTTAAAGGGTCCTAGGTCATCTTTTCCTCTCATGAACCAGAGGCCTAAGAACCATATGATCAATTTTGCTTAAACCATGGCTCCCCTACTTCAGTACCAAGATCATGTGTCCGTTACCTGTCACGTTGCTGTGATGAATGTTGGTCAGAAACAACTTAAAGCATGAAGTGCTCAGCAGGCTGACAGTTTGGATTTGGCTGGTCACACTGCATCTGTAAGGCGGGAAGCACCGAGTAAACAGAAAACGGAGCATGCCTCCAATTGCCCACTTCCTGAAAGCTCTACAGCCTTCAAAATCAGGCAAGATTATCTGGGAACCAAGTGTGTAAGCCAGTGAGATTATATGGTATGTTTCGTTCTCAAGCCATCACAATTGCATGTGTGACTTGTGCTATCTTTGAATTTGAGGAGACAGGCAGAAGAGACAAGTAACAGGCAATGCCAGCACAGTGTAATTGGAGTTCTGAAAATAATGAGGCAAGGGTAAGACCTGAAGATCCATTGAATATTCCTGTGGAAGGAATCTGGTAAGCTCTGTGGATGAATAGTGAGTAAAGCAGGAAAGGATATGAAATGTTATTACAGAGAAATTAAATATTTCATTCCAGAAGTGATACGTGGAAGAGACCATTTAGGAGGCTCAACACATTCAGCACACAAAGAAGGGAAATGGAAGATGCCAATGTCTTCAGATCATAAAAGAGAATTATTGCGAGGGCCTGCAGGCATTCTGCACTAAGGATGTTTACTAACAGAGACGCGCTAATGTTCTTCTAAGTTCAGGCTTAGACAAAACAACTCTATTATTTTCCATAGAGACTCAGGAACAGTCTTCCTGGCATGCTCTCTAAGACTTATTCCTAATTGAATAATCTAGAAGCATTATGCAGATCAGTCCTACTAGGAGAAAAAGGGGAAACAATGAAGATCAGTACTTACACTGTTTTGCCCTAAAGGAGTGAGTTGTCCCCAAAGAGTATCCCCAAAGAGTATCCCCAAAGCACATAGCAGTCCTACTGAGTATCCATGCTCCCTCTGTCATTAGCCTACAGGTTTCTTAATGCCTTGGACTGTCCTGCAGCCTCTCCATCTTCATCATTACCAGGACACCTGGATCACCCTAATGGTACACATATGAGGATATGAGTACAAGAAAGTGCAAGTGCGTGAGTCAGCCAGCACTCCATAAGCATTTTAAAATGCCAACTCTGCCATCAGCTTTCAAAGGACTGATATTCTATGGCGCTGAGTATCAGGAATATAAACTTTTAAGCCTTTCAGTTACTGGACACGAGAAAGTAACATTAGCAACAATTTAGTATAGAATCTTAAGAATAATCAAGATGTGTCAAGGATTTTCTCTCCTTTGTTCAGAAGGCCATCTGATCATTATCAAATAGAAACAGTTTACTCACTCAGCTTTCAGTTTCTAAGACTTTATAAATACAAGCCCTTGAAGACATTTGAAAAAAATAGTAAGATTGGTGGTATATATTGTTTTACAATGGTATGTGTGTATACACATATGCATGACAATATTGGAATAAAACCTATTATTTTGTATGCCTACTTTTTTTTTAAATAAAACATAGAGGAAGGTAGAAACATGGAATGGCCAAAAGAGATTTTGTTTTGTTATTGTTGTTATTGACGATGCTCTACGCTGCCTTATTTCACAAAGTATGTTGGGATGTATGCTTTCCCTCTTCACATTCCCAACAATTCTTGAAACACAAACACTCCTTGCATACAGCCTGTTAATATGCGAAATGAAACAGGTACACTTGAAATTACAGAGAGAGATTTCCCTGGGCTATGTGCTGCCTTCTAAATTGTTGTATATTTATGGAGTCCCTGAGTGAGAGTATTTTCCATTTCCATTTATCCTTTTCCAAAGTTCCTAGGGATAATTCTAACTAGCATTTATTCAAGATCAATTTTAGAAGAAATAAGTTACTTACTATAAGACACAGCCTTGTGAAAAATATCTTAAGTCACTCTTTTTATATTGGCTGATTCCACATTCAGAGTTAAAGTTATTTTATACACTGCAATTAAGTTGAAATGGTGATATAGTGGTTTAATACCTTTTATGAAATTGCCACACTTCTGACATATCACATATTTTCATGCTCTGAAAAACTCTAGCACAGTAAATTACTCCTAGAATTACATTGCACCTACTTTTTCACAGAGTGAAAATTTTCATCAAATTTATTTATTCATTCAATGCACATTTACTGATCAACTAGGATGTCTCCAGATGCTAAGATAAAAAGATGAATAGCAAAGCCCCAGCCTTCTGAATTCACAGTCTTATTTTTTTCTCTTCCTTCCTCCCTCTCCCTTTCCCCAATGCTCTCACTCTCTTTCACCACACACACACAACACACACACACACACACACACACACACACACACACACTATGTACATACATACATGAAATGTTAAAATACAATTGGTGGAAAATTCATTTAAATTAGTAAAATGTTGTGCACTGTGTTATTCGCAGTCCTTGGAGAAAAAAAATATTAAGGCAACATTAATCATGAAATAAGCTTGTTTTCAAAGAAGAGAAGGTAACGGGTTCAGATCAAGATAGAGGGCTGACATCTATAGGAAGAGAAGCAAAAATGGATGTTTAGTGTAAGAAATATCTCAAACTGCATAGCAGATCTGCAGAAATATTAAGGATGGTGGGGCTTCCTCACACTGAAGCTACTCACTGCTCCCTAGTGGAATGAGCCTACCTTTTCCCCATATGTTCTACCAATGGTGGAGACAAACACATGTACATGATGATTTTGACTGAAATTGACTGACAATAGACCCGAAGCTGGAGCCTTTAGTTAGATTTGGTCCTCAGAGAGTGTGTGTGAGTGTGTGTGACCCATTTCATGCCTGATACACTACTCCATTATGAGGAATTAGTTATATCTACCGAAGCTGGGCATGAGGGTATATGTCTGCAGTGCCAGCCCATGGGGGATCATGAAGCAGGAGGATCATGAGTTAAAAGATTCCTGTGTAAGATTCTTGTGCAAAACTAAAAAGCCTATTTAAAAGAGGTATGAATTATTCTATGAGATGTAAGATTTGTATAAAGTTCTGACCAGGTCACTAAGGGCAAGATAGTCCAACAATAAGCTAGAAAGTAGGTTGAATCATAAAGGAGGGCAAGTGCTGGTTATGGTGCCGGCATCAAATTTGTAATTTGATTTTGGTGAAGTATGAAATTCTTATTTATGATATATATTTATATATTTGTATTTATGATATATATCATAAAGTGATGAACATCGAGAGTGATGAGGTTAGGCAGAGGCTAAAGATGATGGAAATTGATTCAGTTATGCATGGGGTAACAGGGAGCTGCTGAAGGGATTTAATCAAGGGGCAAATCGTACATGAGTTTCACAAAATATGTAACACAGCTGCTGAAGGAGACAGAAATAGAGAAGTCAAGAGACTGTCTGAAACCGTTTCCTTAAGGTGTGGTCTCATAGAGCATCAATTATAGAAGTGAAGAAGAAAGCAAGTAGTATGAGGCCGTAGCACATGGGCACAGAAGAGACAATACAGAAGTGGAGAAGAAAGTATGTATGTATGTATGTATGTATGTATGTATGTATGTATGCACTATGTATAATGTGTAGTATGGAGTATAGTATGTAGTATGGAAAATAGAGCATGTACCATGAGGTCATAGTACATGGCCATAAAAGAGAGGTTACTGATGAATTCAGAAAGTCAACTAAGGCTTGATTACGGGCTGCAAAACCATTAGAAAGATTCAACAGTAACTTGTCGTAGGCTATTTTAATGGCCTTGGTAGATCATGGTTCCATTAGCCAAAACTGAAAAAGAAATAAAATATTAAGTTTGAAAGCATGTCTGGTAGAAGACCACAAACCAGGTCCAAAACTTCTAGGAATATTATTTTTAAGATGGTACAAAGAGAGAGAAGTCCAAGTAAACATAAAAGAGCCTGTTATGTATCTGGATATTTCAGGCAAAGTAGAATTGAATATGGATTATCAGATCAGGCTTCCGACACAGAGTTTATCAGCAGCCGGGAACATGGTGAATTAGAGCAACTGCCACTGTCTTGTGACTGCTGGAAGAGCCATAATTGATAATTACGTGATATGACATATAATCAAGTAAGTCATTTTAAAAACAGGATGTAATAATAACCCAATAATAACTGTTGTTTCAACAGTTTAACGAGCAAATGGTTCCCACAGGTTCGTGGGTGGTGTGCCTTGTGTTCCAGACGATGGTGCAGTTTAAACCAGTGTTGGAAGGCAAGACGCTGGATCTCGGTAGAGGAAGGGCATGGATTAGATGACCTGGAAAACTATGTCACATCCTCTGCCCCTTACGTGTCTCGTGCTTCCTGGTCGCTGTCAGATGAGTGACTGGGTTGAGCCACTTGCTCTTGGCATCACAGTGTTCTGCCTCAGGAAAAACCCACAGCAACTGAGAAAGTCAACCATATAACCACATCTTTGAAATGGCACAAAAACAAACCTTTCTTCCCTTTATGTACAATGAAAATACCTCTCAGTTGTGTACTATGTGTTTCTATTGCATGAATTTGGAGAATATTTACATCTTTTTTTTACTATTATATTTATTCTATTACATTATGACGGATGCCCTATAAACTTATATTCAGTACTAATGGTAGGTTGAAATAAACCATGGAAGGTAGATTTGCACATGGAATGGCAAAGGATTTTTTCCTTGGGGATTCCTCTTTTATGGGTATCTGGACACAAGGAATCTAAGAACCACAGTTTCAGACAGTTTCAGTCTAGATAGCATTAAAGTTTAGCTCATTAGACATAACAGATGTCTTTATGAATTAGGCTTTATTCTCTCAGACATAGATTGAGACCAGGTATAAGATACTTGCATTTGTTTATAGGATTAAGGAAGCAAATCAATAGGAAATATTAGGCTAAAATTACCCACAAGCTGGAGACAGCTGAAATTTTAGAAAGTCTCTCATAATTAAGCATGTAGAAGGAATGTCAGGCAAATGGGCTATTCTTTCAGTAAAAGAATTACTTTATTTCTCAGAAAGGAAATAATACATGCAATATCCACAAAGATCCTATGACAAGTGATGGGTAATTGGAAGTAAAAGGTATGTGAGAACCACAAGTATTGCTAATCCTTTTAGAGGGCCAAACTAGACACTTGTTTGGGTGGAATAATCAAAGACATCGAAAAGCATAAGGAAAAGTACCCAATGGTACTGCCAAGGGTCCAGATGAGATTAGCACACTTAAATGTACCTCGGTGGCATTCTGGCTATCTGAGCCCAGCCACTGAAGAGAAGACATGGTGAGAACAGCATTATCTGAGGTTAGATATGTGGTTTAGGAGGGCCAGAATAGCAGATGTAAAGCGGCATTGAAAATGAACAAGTGAAAGTAATTGAATTCTGGCCTGGAACAGGGAATGAAGGAAGACAAGCCAGGTAAAAATGCCTCCTTAGGAAAAAAAAAAAATCAAACAGGTTTTCCCAGAGTTGCTGAAAAATGCAAAGATAGTCATCTGGCTTTCAGGGTTCAGAGCCGATATAAATACTGAGAACAATCTGAGCTGTCATTAAATAAAAACCCTACTTTGTCTATGCTGAACTCTTCAGGACCTCTTTTTTTCATGGTATACTTTGTCATAGGATAGATTAAAGTTCACAGAGAAATAAGCATAGATATAGAACTCTAAGAAACTCCCCGGTTTCCTAGAATGGGAGCTGAGAATGGGAGCAATAGCCCTCTCCAATCAATAAATAGCACAAAAACTAATTATCCAATAATAAGTGGTCAGACCTGAGACCAAATATATGGTGCATGTGTGTCTCTGCATGTGTACCTGTGTGTGTCTGTGTGACATAGAGACTGAACAGGTTGGATTTTCTATTTAGGAGTGTGTGTGTGTGTGTGTGTGTGTGTGTGTGTGTGTGTGTGTAAAACATACACAGATTGAACAGGTTGGATTTACTATTTAGGAATATGTGTAAAATGTGTGTATGTGACAGCAATTAGAGAAAATACACACAGAGATAGAATAAACAGTTTGGGGAAATCCTCTGTGGGCAGATTTTTATGGAAATATGTTCTTAAAGAGTCAGACATTTGCCCAACAATTACTGGGAACACTTGGAGATTGATAAAGGTTCATTGTATATAAGAACTTGGAGTGTCCCATGACCAGAAGCAATGAGATTTACTCTGTAGTCATGATGTTTAAATTCCTAACTGCAAAATCAATTAAGTGAAAATACACACAAATATTTTCCCTCAATAACCCGATGAATGATTATCAGTTAGAATCTTAAACTACAGTTGTTTTATAGGAGTTACCAGACTCGGGCTTGTGTTTCTCAACACAAGATGGAGAAATCAGATTAAAAAACATCTGCAAATTCTTTTTAAGCCTGATGTTTCAAAGGACAGAAAGTTCAGACATGTATGCCCGGACTGACACTCATCAGATTGCAAATAGATATTTAGTATAAGACACAGGATTAGGATTTGTAACTTTTTTTAGCATGAGATCCCAACAGCTAACAGTAGGAGTAGCCCTTCTATTACAAAGCTTCTTCTCGATCTTATTCCCTCCTTCTTCTTTTTCTCCTTCCCTCTCTTTCCCTCCCTGCTTCCCTTCCTTGCTCACCCATTCACTCCTTTCCTCTTTTCTTCCTTCCACCCACCCAACACACATGTGTTTGTATATGTGTGCTGTTTCTTGAATATCATCTCTGCTGCTATCTTTGCTTCATTCATACTTTCTGCTTCTCTTTTTGATACCAGTGAATGAAAATATCTACAACTTATGGATTTTCCTGACAACATGGTTCTTTTGTTCACAGTATTGTCTTCTGACAAAATGTCTGAAGGAGGAGGGAATCTAGTTAGCTTAGTTCAGGAGTCCATGAAGCTGAGATAGAGTGGTCCGAAACAATTGAAAACACCTATGCCATGAACAAAACAAAAGCACTACCTCGAAAGGAAGTATGAGCCATGTTTGCCTCTTGCCAATGAGATCAGTGATCCTGAGGTTATTTCTTCTTGAGTCCATATGATACTTTGACTTCCAAGCCTCTCAAGAGTATCAAGCTATGGTCAGATGGAAGGGGAGGAGGACCTCCCCTATCAATGGACCTAGAGAGGGGCAGGGAGGAAATGAGGGAGGGAGGGTGGGGTTGGGCAGGAATGAGGGAAGGGCCTACAGCTGGGATAAAAAGTAAATTAACTGTAATTAATATAAAAAATAGAAATTTAATTTAAAAAGAGTATCACGCATTGTCTGAATGATATTTTTCAACACATCTAGGTGTGTTATTTAATAGATCTCTCCTACTGCCTGGTCTTACCCTGATTCAAGCTCAGCCTCGGTGGATCATTTATCTCCTCTGTTGCTGTCCTGAATTTTTCACAAAGTTTGCCTGGTCCAAACTTTATGCAACATGAATGTTGACCTCTGGTTTCCACAGTTCCTTTTTCCCACACAGGGCTCTACAGAATCTGAAAATTCCCAACATAGACATTCATTGCCACTTACCCCCTTATTCAAAACTCTCTATTTGGAAACTATCTTCACCACAAACCCAACTACAAACTCTTGTAAATGTATATAAAAATGATATATGTCAAGAAATGGCCAGAAACAAAGCACATGAACAGCAAAGCACCAGGGTGTGGGATCAGGCAGTGCTGACAAGAAACCCACAGAGAGCCAGCACACAAGAGGGTTAGAGGCTGTGTTTCCCGGCAGCATCTATTACCTACCTCACAGAACACTGCCTTTTCCTTTACACTTGTCTCCCACGGACTCAGACTGCACAAATGCCCGGAGTCTAAACAGCCTACTTTTAAAGGAATCGGGGGTCAATGTGAAAGTGCAGTAAAAGGGCACCCGAGTTAGCCCAGGGTAGATAGGGATGTCAGAGAACAAAGCCCAGAGGAGGACACTTTAAATCTGTATTTCTTACAATATATAAAGTGAGCTGTCGCCTCTGGAATTGAGCACAGAAATCACACAAGCTGGACATATTATTTTAGACATGTTTCCCCATGCTAGCTTTTATAGTACAAGGAGTCTCCTTTTCCTTGTCTTTCCATTCCTCTGCCTCACCCCCTGCAGGCTGTTTACATCAAGTCCTGCAAGAGGAAGAGGGAACCATCTCCCAATTACTCAGACTCCCCATGGGCAATCCTAGCGCAAGTTCAAACTTGCTTCTTGCTCTTTCCCTGATGAGTTTTCACAACATGTCAGTTCTGCCCTGCTTTCAATAGCCATCAAATATTGATGGGTGGAGCAGGTGTGCTCCGTGGGGTGCAAATAAAACGACGGTCTGATCTCTATGTCCCTTTTCAAAAACATATTTCCTTATTATGTGGACAGAAAAGCAAGGCTGTCTCTGTAGCGTTGTGTTACAATTCTGTTGTACAGTGACACATACATGCAGGTTCTTAAAAGACCCCCTGGCAAACCATGCTGGAAGCAAACGTAGGACTGAGGCCTTAGTTGAAGGGTGCTGCAATGAATTGGCTGCACCGAGATTAGAAATGCTGTCCTAGTGTCAGCATTTCAGACACGGCTGAGAAATGGGGTGTGTGTGTGTGTGTGTGTGTGTCTGTCTGTCTGTCTGTCTGTTCATCTGTCTCTGTGTGTGCTGTGTGTGAGTGTGTGTGTATAGAATGACCTGATGAGGAAAGCAGAGCGTTCAATGCCTAAAGTCAATTCCTCACAGTGAAGGATTAAGACAAAAGCAAACACTAACATGTAGCTTGCCCAGACTGCTCTCTTGGGCTTATATACTGTGATGCTCTGACTCCTGCTACTCCACATCAGCAGAGCCTACATCCTCAGAAACCATACTGAAGAGTCACCAAGCTTGCTTCTAATCTACCCTCCAAGTGAGTCACCTTCAAGTCCTTTTAGCACAGCCTATGAGAGAATTACAAGCATCTAACTACACCACCGCTCATATATATATTTAGTTGGCATCATCTACAATTTTTCTTCATAAATGTAAATACTTGCAGGACCTATGATTTCCAGCGTATTATTTAAAAGATACTTTCAAATAATAAACTGTTACATCACTCTTCTGAATGGATTAGGTGGGAAATTTTACTGTTTGCATCATGCATTTTAAAAGCATGACAAGATCTCCCTTAACAATAAGAAAACTTGTTTACCATCTTTTCTCCTTGAATTTGTATTTCCAGTCCACTTCCTCCACATACTTTCATCTCAATGTAATTTATTCGTTATGCTTGAAAGTCTTTTATTGATCAACCTAGCAAATTTCTCTAAAAATAAAACCTACATATGTAAATTAATTTTCCCATTTCCTGGAACATAAAACACTGTTAATTTTTTCTTCTTGATTGAGTTGTAATTATAATTATTACTTACGTATTAATCAAAACCATGTGCATTCATTTTTAACTTAAATAATTATTTTAAAAGGAAACAAAATTTTATAAGAAACAAACCTCAGTCAGATATTTTGTGCAGCTAGTTCACGTATCCATGGTTGACTGTCACTCGTAAATAGAATGACACAACACAGAATGGAAAAGATTCAGTGTCAGTTTTTTGATTATTTAATACTTTTGCTAATTATCAGCACTGAGAAAACTTTTTCACACAGATATGTGAGCACAAGAGGACAAACTTTGTTACAGCAACCATTTTCATTTTTGATCACTTTTTGAAAAATACCCCGAAGATCACAACATGATCTGTCACCCAAAATTATTTTTAATGATTCAACATTTGACAGTTTTATTAGGTCCTTCTTCAGTGTCTTTGAAAGCAAAGAATGTGCAAGTCCTTTGGCATCGGATTTATGACTGAGGTTTGGCCTTTCTGCTCTGTGCTACTTTACCAGCCTCATGAGTTATCCTCTGTCCAGAGCCCACTCTGTCCTTCCTGATGGAACAGTGAGCTCCGGAGAGGCCGGCCTGAGCGAGGGGGCTCGGATGCTTTAATGGAGAAGATGTATGCGCGAGAAAAGTTAGAAAAAATGAGCCTGTCAAGCTTTTTACTCAGTCCTATCCGCTGAGGCTGGAAGAGAGCAACCTCGAAGCTTTGAGAGAAAAACATCTTACTGTAGCGTTGCTTACGGATATGAAGCACCTTTCCGTGGCGTGTTATGTATGTGGGGGCACACATTCATGCCCATGTACATATGTACACAACACACTTCTAAGTTCACTAATATAAAAGTCTTATTTGTTTTCATGTTCCAAGCTTTTGCTATGCCTGAACCCCTGGTAGCTCTATCTAAAGCAAACATTTAAAACATACATTTTCAGAGATATAACAAAGAATTCATAAGTACGTCTGGATTTTTTAGCAGCTGTATGAAACAGTAAAAAAGAAACAAGAAGCGGATGCTATTAGTAAGAAGAAAGTTTCAAACTGGAATATATGGAATGTCATCTTGCAATGTATAGATTTGCAAAAAACAGGCTTTGCATTACTCTGTACTCAGGTCTTTACAATCTGTGTGCTCCTTATACTTAGGGTCCATCCCGGTTTGGACTACCCATAGTTGAAATGCTTTTCAGATGCATTTGGCTGCATTTCTAGCCACCACATTACATAATAACACTCCATCATTTTGTTATAACAACCATAAAAAGAAGAAGAAGAAGAAGAAAAAAAAACTCCTGGCTTTTACTTGCACTTTGGAATGAATCTCTACTATCTACAGAGTACTGCCTGAAGATGTGGGCTATGGTCCTCAATTTCAGTGCTCGCCATCTTTCTTTCAGGATCCACACTGGTTAGCATCTATGCTCTTCATACTCCTGTCTCTTCTTTATCTGGTGCTCATCTCACAGAGCGTACCCCACTCTACCTTCATCCCTGTTCCGTGCTGCATGACAGCACAAAGGCTGATCCAGAAGCTGAATTACAAAAATAAATTACCTGGTGAATAATTCGCTTAATCAATGAATTTAGTGCCACTGGTTACGAGATGACTTATTATAAATGCCAGCAATTATCTCTGCAGAGCGAAGTCTCAGAATTTGTGGGAGTACATATACAGTGCTTATCCTTTCTTAAATAGAAAGACAAAATGTATTTTCAAGTATTGTGCTGAGCAGGCGAGCCAGGTTGCACTATCAGATTAGAAGGGGTCTTCTAAAATGGAAAAGGGTAGGGGGTTACAGAGGACAGTATCTCCATCTTCTGGAGGGGAGCACTTGACCGAGGCCTGCCCCCGCTGTAAGCCACCCAGCAGTTAACAGACTCACTTTAAATCAAGTTCTTTTCCCAGAAGAGTGAGTCAAAGATACAAGTGGCTTTAATGATGCTGAGACACAGAGATATGAGACACTCCTTTTCTCTACGACTCCTGACGTGAAACTCACTCAGTAGTCTAATGCTAAAAGTCACCAGCGGCGGTTCTGTGTGTGACCATCCCCCCTATTCCGGTTACTGTTATGGCAGGACGTTTTGCTCACAGGGAGGTGAGAGTATCCTACCGCAGCCTCAGCTAAACTGAAGTCATGAAAATGCCGGTCTCACGAGTAAATACGCCAGTAGGACCTCTGGGCCTTCAGAAAGCTGCTGCTGCTGCTGCTGGTACTTGCTTCCCAGAGTCTTTTGTTGCAATCATAATCTTTAAGAAAATGCTAGATCTCCCCATGTCTTAACTCCTAGCACACTCTTGTCATATGATTTAGGCATGTAGGGATAAATTAGGTTATTCTTTTTAACTTTGAGGATTTAAACTTCAGAGCGTTGTTGAGGGAAACAACTGCAAAACAACTATCTGAGTGTGAGGCCCTCAAGCAGGGACGCCCATGCAGTGTGTGGCTAAGGTGAGGCAGTGTAGTTTCAGGAGCTGCGGGCTAAATCGCTTGTATAGCGAGCAGCTTGTGACCGCTTAGGACAGAGCACCTGAACGTAAGGGAGGAATGGGGCTTGATATCCTCCTCCTCGTCCTTGCATAACTCTGACCATAGTCTTCTTCTCTCAGAGGACTCAAGGGAAGGGGAAACAAGGGAAGCGGGGACAGAAAGAAAATTTGGAAATGCTCCATCTGCTCTCTCAAGCTAGTGATGGAGTAAGCCCCAC
Source organism: Rhombomys opimus (assembly GCA_010120015.1). NCBI lineage: Eukaryota > Metazoa > Chordata > Mammalia > Rodentia > Muridae > Rhombomys > Rhombomys opimus. The sequence goes on from REGO01000068.1 coordinate 6,287,378, forward strand.
CCTCGAAAGATTTTTCCATTGCAAAATTTGACTAAACTTCATACTAGCAACATTCCGGATTTTCTCATACTATTACCCCTTGAGTCTAAAATTTTACTTCTCAGTAAAATTGAAAGAAAGGGGTATCAAGAGAGCATTCCAGAAGAATCTTTATTATTTGAACAGGTTAAATGAATCTCCATGCACAGACCACATGCATGCGTGAGGCTCATTCATTGGGGAGTTTATGACTCTGTTATTTTGGGGACTCAGCACGCTAGTGATTTGCATGCAACTTTGTGTTTACTTCGGAGACCACATCCAGATATGTCAAACAGGGAAAATATAATATTTTGCTAAATTCCCTGTTAAACACCAGGGCATTTGTTTGCCATTGCTACTAATTATCCGTTTATTTCTGGGCAAATAAGAGTTTTATCTTTCCAACTTAATTGAAATTTTATTATTAACAAACAAGAGTGTTGAAAATGACCATCCATGTGTGTACATAGAGAGAGAGGAGAGAGGGGGAGGGGAGAGAGTGAGAGCTACAGCTTTTAAAGTCATTGATTCCTAGAATAAAAAGTGAATGCTCTCTGAATAAAGTGTATTGCCTGGATCTGGGGAAACAGATCTGGTACCTTCTCAGCTGAGGTCCTACTAAGTGCCTGATTCTCCACACACCTTTACTATCCTGTTAAACCATTAGTGGAATTTTCATTTCTGTCCTACATTTTTGTATGTGTTTTTTGGAATACATGTGTGTCTATATTTTTGCATGTGTGTATGTGTGTATATCTATATCTAGCTATTTAAAGATAGATACATAGATAGATAGGTAGATCCTGGTATGTACACAATGTTTGAAATTGAAATTGAATGTCTTTACTCATCACTATACACACACAGGGTATAGTGTCTCTCCTGAACTCAGGGTTTGACAGTTCTCCTAACCTAGCTTGCCAAGAGGGCTAAATCCATGGATCTTCTGTTTCCACCTCACCAGTGAAGAGCAGAAGAGCAGGTGGGCTACCTATCCACCTGCTGTTTGGATGTTGGGGATCTGATCTCTGGTCTTCATGTTTGCTTGGCAGGCATTTTACTCAGTTCTCTCTGCAGCCCATTTGGTCCATTTTAAAACTGAACAATAAAAGGCTCAGGAAGACTGAATCATTTGCTTAAATTAAAGTCACATGTTAAGTAAAAGAGCTAGGATTTAAAGTTATTTTTCAAACATGATTTTTAATTAGGGATCTTACTTTTCAGAAAATAGTACTTAAAAGTAAGGTGTGTCTTATTTTTTTCTTGACTGTAGTTTTATATTAATCTATCAGGTATGTGCAACCCACCATGAGCTGTTTAAAACATTAGGTTTGATTTAAAACTTAAGAGAAAATAACCTATTGGAACCCACAAAGGAAGCCCATTCTATTAAAAAGGAACTAAACCACCCAAACTCAAGGGGAAATGATGGTTCGGGAGTTCCTGGGCTTCTCTCTATAACAGTGTTGTAAACATGCTTTCCCTGATCTCTAGAATCCTGCATTTCCCGCTAGTAGAAAGAAAGGAGGCTAGAATAACTCAGTTTGTGTCTGGTAACTATGTCTCAAGTCTAGCACAGTAAGACCCACTCATCTATGTCATCCCACTCTTGTGACATGAAGACTGCGCCCGCTGACACCTTCAGGACTCCTCAGGACTCACACTCAGGGCTGAGGGAGGGTTTGGCCCATGGGAACCAACACCAGGAAACAAGCAGGTAAAAGAAAGGTGCTTAGACTTTTTGTTTCTCCTTCCACCTGCTTCCCACAGTTTCTCTCACTTATCTACTAGTGGCTGAAACCCTCCATGGCTCTGGTTCTTGCTGGACCTGGAGGCTCACCTTCCTCCCTGAGACATCTGTCTGTTACTGTTCTGTGTCCCTCTTTGACTGCCTCCATAAGGTTTATTTTCCCTTCTGTTTTGACTATTTTTTAGTGAAAACATGAGTCTTTTAAAAAGAAATCTCGTAATGTTTGAGAATTGCAAAAATGTATGCAATCAAACATCCCCAGCTTTCCCTGTTTCTCAACATACTCCTTTCCCAAATTTATGTGGTTTTGTGTTTTTATAACCTACTTTGTCCAATTAGTGCATGGGTGTGGAGTCTTCCACCGGAACAAGGGCAATCAGCGATCACATCCTCGGTAAAGAGTGATTCTCCCACCCCCAGGAACAATACAGTTGTACCTCAGTTTGGGGAGAAGCCTGCCGATCATCTGGCCTATTTGTGCTGGGATTTTGGCTTACTTGATCCTGATTAGGTTTTTTTGCAGGGAAACGTGGTTTCTGTGTGTCCATGATTGCAATAGCCTTCTGCATATCTAGAAGATAACATTCTGCTGCACTCCTCCCCATCCTCCAGCCTCTGTGTTCTTTTTACCTTCTCTCCGGAGATGTCCCCTCAGCTTCCATCATGAGGTCTCTTTGATAGAGACCTATCCAGGACTAAGCATCAGGCCTTTATTCTCAGCATATCCCACAGACCTACATCCTTCCATTAACTGCTTACTGTCTGTTGCAAGAAGAACTCTCTCTGACCAACATTGAAAGCTAAACCTGTGCCCGAAGCTATAAAAGCTTTCTTTAGGCAGGCATGGCTTCAGCCTCTCTGTGAAGCATTTCAGAAGCTAGCTCTGACACATTCTTACCATCCCCCACACCCCAGCATTTGTTTCCCTCTATCCACCTCCTCTTGTTGGAGCCCAAGAGAGGAGCCCTACTCAAGGACCCTTGAAGCCCTCAGTACTTTGGGCTGGGAGTGCTGCTTGAAAAATGCGATTTACTGTGAAAGGCTCCCAGAGCCCAGTTCTCAAGCTTTATACAATGTAGCTTAAAGTTGTTTTTCAGTAACACCAAATTTATTTTCCTAAAAGTCTAATTGAATTTATCTTGTCTACCAGGAAGCTCAAAGAAAATAAGAATCAATTAAAACACTTATTAGTTTTCAGAGAATTTTGACCTTTGTTCCATTATTTTTATTATTTACATTAGCACATAATACATATGCTATTGCACTTCTTAAAACAAGATACTTATGCGTTATTCACAATAGAAAGACCTATTGTTACAAGGAAAAGTACTATGGCTGTGAACTTAATTTTAATGAGAAGTAATAGAGTTAATTTGTGTTTACTCATCCGTGAATGGGGTTATCTAGCTTACCTTAGTTTGTGAGAAATTATTTTAATTTGCTGTAAAATTTTCATTTCTGTTTTGTTTTTTCTCCTTGAGATGTAGCCCACTGATAAGGAAAATGCCTTGTATGTACAGGACCAGGAGTTTAATATCAACACACAAAGAAACCAAAATAAAGCATGTGTATATCTTTCAATTATTATTATCTTGTCGTACCTTGATACCCATCAGGATGGTGATATTGATAATAGCTTTATTTGTATCTAGTTCATGGATAAGCATGTTTTAGAGTTAATGTCATAATCTTCCAACACTTGTCTGTTGGGTTGAAACCTGCCTAAGGAAGCAAGATATAGGCAATACCCAGGGACATCTTTTGGACCAGAAGGGGCTAAGAGCTAAATGTGATCATGTTTAGTGTTAAAAAATATAGGAGAATAATGTGTATTGATGCAATAAGTAACTACATGAATGATAGAGACTGACAATTCTTCTAAACAGAGTGTGAAGCTTTCTGTTCTGACATTTGATGGAGATTATTTTCACCTATTACTCTCCTGTCTGATGACTTTTGTGCAAGAAGAATTCAGAATTCAAGAACCTTCATAGACTCCAAGACAGCAAAGATCTATCCTCCTGGATGTCTGGCTTACAAGTAGGGGAAAGAAAGATGAATTTGGGTAAAGAGGAAGAGAAAGCCCAGCTATTAACAAGGAATTTCAACTTCAGAAATCCTTCTATACTGGGAAAATTGGCAAGAGCAATAAAAGTTAGCCAAAATGCCCATATATATATAAATATATCTTAGTATGTAGGACTACCCAAAGGTGTGTGTGAGTGTGTGTGTGTGTGTGTGTGTGTGTGTGTATGTGTGTTTGTGTTAGTAAATTTTCCCTTTAGCTTCAGGTGTTTCCTTTGAAAATGATGGGGGGGTGATAAAGATTTCAGAGAGTTCACAGCTTTTATTTTTACTCTAAAGTGGAGATGGTGGTGACACATGAAGATATCTGTAATGTATTCGTAGCTCTAAAAGCTACTGTAGCTTCTACTTACCTCAATGATGGGAATGTAGCTTCCCAGGCTAGAGTTGCCCAAGTATTAAGTTTGAACTGACAACCCTTTCACAGCGGTGACCTAAGACCAATGGAAAATACAGACATATACATTAGAATTCATAACGGTAGCAAAATTACAATTATAAAAAAAGCAACAAAAATAATTCTATGGTTGGGGGTCACCACAACATGAAGAACTGTATTAAAGGGTCACAGCATTAGGAAGGTTGAAAACCACTGATCTAAACAATGGTGGGAGTCCAAAGGCATTTTGAACTTATAAATTGCCCTTCTAGCCTATGGCAGTGGAAAATCAGGAATAGACACTGTGCCCCTACAATATGAGCTGTGTCCAGGAAGAAAGTATAAAAGCCCGGGTTTAGTGCTTAATTTGGAATCAAGCATTGTTTTACAAATGAAGGATGCTGAAGACCTCACTTGGCTAACAGGAGTACATACATGCTTTTACTGGGGCTAGCAATTTCAACAAAAGTTTTATGCAGTTAAAGATCTCACTTTGGAAATTTTCCTGGTCCCAGTCCACAATTGTTGCCAACTTGATACGTGTCCTTCTTTTCTGTCCGCTTCCCTGTAAGCATGCAGTTACAGAAACAACTGCTAACCATGCAGAGCTCCCCCGAGGATTTCCATTTGGGCAGCAAACTCTTGCTTCAGCTCAACTGTTTTTCACAGCTTGGTAAGTGAACAGTGGTTGAAAAAAATCATGAAATGCAATCTGTTTCTTTAATAAAAGCAAGGAAATTATAAACATAAGCTTCATTCATAAAATACAGGGATAATTAGTTCATCACATTGTTCACAGCATCCTCTTTCTCCAGTGCCCTATTCCCGGCTGCTTCACCGAAGCCCGTGCATTTATTGATATAATTTATAGCCTTGGACTAGCTGCCAGGAGTATGGATTATCCAGACCAGGCAATATTAGACTAGAGAATCAAGATTCAACTCACCGAGATACAACAACTTCTCTTCATTCTCTGCACGTAAATACAAATCAGATTTTCTTTCAAGTATGCCGAGGGAGAGCAGATACTCACACGATGACATTAGCAAATGTGTGAAATAAAAAGATGCAGTGAATGCCACCTTGTTTCTTGGAAAAAGGATTCCAGGTCAATCTGAAAAGAAGTAAATTGAAGTGAAGTGAGTTGAAATAAGTGGGATTATTCACCTAGTAGCCCTTGAATTTAGGGAGTTCATAAATTCCTGGGGTATTATTTAATAAATGTGTATGTATGAGAAAGAGGAGGCAATGTGAGAGGCTGGGAGGAGTCAGACAGGTCTGGACTTCAATAGCCACCTCTAACACTTCCATGTAAATACTGTTGAAGTGTGAGATGAGCAGTTTCTTTGTTAATAACATTGGGTCTGATGCTGTCCCTAAAGAGATGCTGTTAGGATACAATGACAGATGCCTTGTGTATAAGACAATGCATATACAACGCTTACATATGGGTGTTTTCCATACATACTGCCTTCTCTTTAATAGGCATTAATAACAATAAGACGTAATAGATCACTTATCTTATAGTTTTCCACATCTTTAACTTCCAAGATTAATTTCCTCTCCCCAGAGAAATTCTGTTTTTCATGACATATATCCTAGAATGTTTTTCCCCCTAGGTGGGCACAAATTTAGATATGTTTACATGTGTGCATGAATTTACTTTTCTAAATTTTTGAATGGTGAGAAGAGAGGATAAGAAAGAAGAACAAAAGTATAAATAAAAAATGACTTTCCAAAACAAAAAAAAAAAAATGGCTGTAGCTTGCAACTGATGGACTGGTTTAGGCTTCTCTGAGGACAGCTCTGTGGGGAAAACTCGGAAGTTGATGTACTGGGTCATAGAGCTGGGAATTCAAACCTCACTCTAATGTTGAGATGCACTGAGGTAAGCACTCGAGAACCCTGATCCTGTAATTTCTTATCAATAACCCAAAGCAAGGGGCACCTTCCAGAATCATTAAAACCTGTGGTTTTAGAGTGTCAAGTCCTTCTTAAGGTGCTCTTCTCTCTACCTCTTTGTTGCAAGTCTAATGAAAGTTTCTAAATGTGATCAAGTGTAAAGAAAGGATTTAGCGCTCGGGCTGTCAGAAAACAAGTTCTCAGAGAAAAAGAGAAGGATACACCTATTTAACGTTCTCATGAAAATGATTTGGTTTTGAATTTTGGCCCAGCTGACACGAAGACCAAAGTAGTTAAGGCAGGCAGGGACCTCTCTGCACTCAGTGTTTATTAGTCTCTTCCGCAGGTAGCAGCAGACATTCCATTTGCATTGCAAATTAAATGTTCTCTATGGCTCTGCTGATTCTCTAAACATTATCAGTGTCCTGAACTATCTGCCTTTTCATTTTCCAAGTGGTTTCTGGCTAAACCTGCTTTAAATGATTAACGAAGGAAGCCTTCCTAAGACAAAGTGAGAAAAGCAAGGGTTGATCGTATAATAACCACAGCGCTACCTTCAGCAATAATAGTTTAAAATTGGCAGAGCAAGTTAGTGCAATAGATTCAGGAATCTGAAGTCATCCTGCTCTGGGCTTAAATTGGAGTGTACACTAGCTGTTTGACCTTGCACAAGTTAGCTAATGAGCTCACTCTTACACTGAAAAGGAATCGTGTCTGCTTTATAGGCTAGTTCTGTTAAACGCATGCACATGTCAAATAGTGAGAAATAGTATTAGTATTGCTCATTTTGTCTCCATATTTTGTGAAGAAATGAATTACGGATGGGTAAAGTGAGGCATTGTGGTCTTGAGTCACAAACTAAATTAGAGGCTGACTCAGAATGTGAATGAGACTGTTACTGTCTGTATATCATCGGGACAGACCCACCATACCACCAATTCCCCAACAAGCAGAAGGTCCTCCACACTCTGACACATGTGAGAGGGGAAGATTTGACTACACATTTTGGGTCCCCGTGGGCTATTCAAAATAATATTTTCAATACAGTACACAAAGGCCACAGTGTTGGAGTGTGGCTCTGAACAATTAACCACACAGGGTATAGGCTCGTGTTACTGTGAAGTTATTAGGATGATTGCTGCAGGACAGTCGCTAATCATGTAAATGAACGAATGGTGAAATCGTGACATTCTTTAGCTCTCACAGTACAGACGTATTGATATGACAAAAGCAGCCATGGCCCTAGTACACTTGGAACTCCTGGGTGACAAGGTCTCCAAACACAGACTGCAGACCATTTGTTGAATGACTGAGAAATAATCCTTTGCTTGTGGGGTAAGCCTTGGTAATTTCAGAGTTAATTTACTTCAAGGCCAGCCTGGACTTCCTTGTTGCTGCAACAACAGGCATTCAATCCTGACTGCACCGGGCTGAGACAACACTCTCACCATGTATTTTAACATCCAAATCAGAGATCCAAAGTAGATACCACCAGCTTTCAGATGGAAAAGAAATGTAGATCAGTTAATAAGTGGGTCCAAGACTGAAGGAGCTCAGAATACACAAACTGGATCTTGAACTCATGTCTGTGAAACATGCTGCAATGGTAAACATGTGATGTTTCCATGTTGCAGGTAAATGAGGTATTAGGCTGGACAGAGAAAATCTCAGCAGGTTAGTCAGCTCGCACACTGGTTCAGGAGCAACACTGTGAGGCACCTCTTAAGAGGACACTGGCATCATAGCATAGTATAGCATCCACATAGCATCACAGCAAACTCATCAGAAGTCACCACAGTGGGTGCCATGACACACAGAGGCAATGGCTGCCAGTGAAAATGCTGTCTTTCATTACACTCAGACTCCCCCAAATAGCTATTTAGAAAATAATATGATATGCTATTTAGAAAATAATATTTAGAAAATAATATGGGGTGGAGAAGAATAGATTAATAAATAAATGTAAGTATTACGTTTATGAAATGATGCCCAGAGTGTTTTCTTTTGCATTTCTAACAGATGTATGTATTTGTTGGCAGGATTTACTGATGATGCCTTGGGGCCCCACTGCCATCTTTCTGTGTTACTGTCATTAATGAGCAATGATATTGAGAGACTGTAGAAGCCTCCTTGTGTGATAGTTACCATTCTCATCACTGTGACAAAACATCTAGCAAAAGCATCTGGAGATGCAGCTCAGTGATTAAGAGCACTGGCTTTTCTTACAGAAGACCTAGTTTGGGTCCTAGGATTCGCGTGCTTTACCACCATCTGCAACTCCAGGCCATGCACAGTCTGCTTCTTTCTCTCTCTGCTCTGGAATCTCCTAGAGACCTCTGGCTATTCTCTCTCTCATATACACAGCAAAGCCTTTACATACCATGATGTGGTCATGTCAGTTTATATCAACTTATCTTTAGTTTTATTTAATTTGGAATGAATAGTATTGTAGTTAGTGTATATGCTAGAGTTTAGGGATACATAAAACAAAGGTGAATTTTTTATTAAATAAAGTTAATGTGTGAAATAAATTGAATAATTGAATAAAGTTAATATGTATATATAGAGTATCTAAGCAAACACACACACACATGTTCACACATAAGTTTATGCATGTAAAATGATTAACTTGGAAATGTATTGCCTCTAGTATAAAGAAAGATTTGAAAAGCCTTTGGGAATAGGTATTTCTTACAATCTGTAAACACAGATGCACAGTTTAGCTCAGTGATGAAAGGTTTTAAGATGCATCAATGTCATCCGATGCTGTTTGAGTTGAAAATTTTACTCTAACAAGTAGCCCTTTGGGCATTCAGTAATTTATAACAGCTTGATACATGATTAGAAAAGGTTTAAATAAGAGTAATGCTCACGCATACTGCTTATCTCTTCTTATTACTCTTTTTCAACCCCCACTCAATTTTGTTAAAAAGAAGCAAACACATATTGAAGTCTTTCCTTATGCCTGCACAGTCTGTCATAAGGAAATTTCAGAAATGAATCATAGGACACTCTGATCAAAAGAATTCACAAGCTATGTGGATGTCACCACCACTGCTGCTGGTTTCTTGCTATGTTTTGTGAGAATATATGTTCAGTTCCACTCTTGCGAGGTTCTTTGCATCTCAGTGATTTATTCCCACTGAACTGCCTATCAGTTTTCAGCATCTCCAAAGGGGTACCTTAATACTGGCTCCCAAAACTTAACCCCAAAATAGTATGAATTCATTTCCTTAAGAGTGTTCATTAGATGTGAAATATTGAGCTTCTTTGTTTTTTAAAGAGGTGGATCACTGCCTATTATTAAGGTTTTATGAAGTATTTTTACATAAGCATTGCTGCATATTTTTTTTCCTTTCAGTTCTGGAAGGTGACGTTTTGAGAGATTGCATCAGAGTTTGACATCCTTCATTCAGGATTAGACTTTAAGTCATGGGGACTTGTGTTTGGCTCTGATTTCCTTGATATCTCCATAGAGCAGAGATAATTTAATGCCTGCTGTCTCCTTTGGGATTAAATAACACATATGCTGCAGGATAAAGTCAGATAAATAATAAAACACAAAGAAGCAAAAACTATTAATAGTCCTAATATCATTTCTTATTCATATACACCATAGAAACTATATACTTTGGCTCACATAAATAGTAAGTTATGCCCCATGTCTTAGACCAGCATGACTTCTTAGATACATATTCTATACTTAGCGATTCCCAATATAAATTTGCCTTATAGATTAATAGAGAAATCACTTAAATTGTAACTATGCTATTTTATAGGAGCTTGTAAACTAACCAGTATCTCACATCAAATCGCTCAAGTATATTTTCTCAATAACTCATTTGCAATTAATATTTTAAAGAGTATACATGTATCATAGTTGTTGTGATTCATAATTTTACCATTCACCTTTAAAAACCACTTAAAATAATTGGTTTGAGGCTAAAGATGTGCCTCAATTGGTAGGGTACTTGCCTAGCATGCCTGAAGCTCTATGTTCAGTTCCCAGCATCCCCTAAATTATATATGTGGGTTCATGTCTATAATCCCAGAACTAGAAAGGTGGAGGCAAAAAGATCTGAAAATCTTTCATTACATAATGAATTTGAAACCAGTATGGAATACATGTGACCGTGTTTCAAAAATATATAAAGAGGAGTAGTGTAATATTTGACTTTCACTTTAAGACTTTAGAAGGGAATATGCATAAGACATAAGACGGTGTGTGGTTAAACTTAGGTGGTTTATGTCAAAGTATATGTTGCATACTTGTGGTAGTTCCACCATTGGGAGTAAATGCAGTCAGGACTATTTTCGTTACAGTGCTGAGCAGTCACTTTCCTTTTAAGCTATGATGACATTTAAACTAATGATTCAAAATTAGTGGCAGACAAAGTTGATGACTGTTGACATCATTCAGGGTAGTGATGCTGGGATTTCATTGCATTCTCTTTTTTTGTATTATTTTTTATTGTTTTTATTCACTTTACATCTTTGTTGTAGTCCCATCCCTCTTCACCTCCCAGGACCACCTTAGTCCCCCCTCTCCTTTTTTTCAGGAAAAAGGAGCTCTCTTTCCCATCCAGTCCAGCTCATCAAGTTGCATCAGGACTGAGCATGTCCTCTTCCCCTGTGGCCTGGCAAGGCAGTCCCGCCAGGAGAAAGTCATCAATCTGAAGCAGTCCCCACTTCATTTACTAGAGGACCCACATGAGGCATAAGCTGCCCATCTACTAAATCTTTTTGGGGCCTAGGTCCAATTCATGCATGGTCCATGGTTGATGCTTCAGTTTCAGCAAGCCTTTCTGAACCGTGGTTAGTTGGCTCTGTTGCTCTTCTTGCAAAGCTCCTGTCCAGGTCCTTTTCTCTTTTCTCCCACTTTTCCACAAGACTCCTTACCTGTTGCCCAATGTTTGGCTGTGAGCCCAATGTTTGTCATCTGTTTTGAGGTAATGCTGAGTAGAGGCTCTCAAAGGACAACTCTGTTAGGCTCCTGTCTGCAGAGTATTGTTTATAGTGCCAAGGGTTGGCACTCACTGATAGAGAGGGTCTTTGGTTGGACCAGGCATTTGATGGGCATTCCCTCAATCTCTGCTATATTTTTAATCACTGCATATCTTGTAGGCAGGGTAAATTTTGGGCTGAAGTTTTTGTGGGTGGGTTGTTGTTCTCCTCCCTCTGCTAGGAGACTAGTATAGTTAGTAGGTGTCCTCTTCAGTCGTTTTTGTCTCTGCGTCTAGGTGTCTCTGCTTGAGTATATCTCACATCCTCCCAGGAGCCTACCCTGATTTAGGCCTCCAGCTTGTCACAGAAATACCCCCACTCTCAGCTTCTCTTTTCTCTATAGGCTTTTTGTCCTCTTTCCATCACTTTATTTTAAATATCTTCCAGTTTAAAAAAAAAAAATACAACATTTTTAATAAGTTAGGAAAGCCTCAATTTTACCAAACACTAACCCTAAAGAACACAGCTGAGTTTCCATGTGTTGCAATGTTCTTGTGTGAAGCACAGAAAAGCTCACTCTAGCTGATGACATGAGTTTTAAGTTATGAGATGAATTAGCCATTTGTCAATGAACATTATTTTATTTGAAAAAAGAATAGACAAACAAAATTATGATTATTCACAGTTGGCTCTTTGGTGGACATATTCTTTAAGATAAAAGAAATTAACATGTCCCTTCAAGGAAAACTTTTCTTTTGAAGGATGAAATGCAAGTTTCTGAATAGAATCTTAAATTTTAAGAATTTAGTACTTACTACTGTGTATTTGACAAATTCCTGATACTAACAGATGTTTATGCTGAGATCAGACTTGATATGAGCAAACTCCTGTTCTGCACAATGAAATGTATCAACATTTTATGTATCTGAATAACTAAATGAATCAATATTTCTCTAAATCCCTCATGCATAACACAAAATCCAGCACAGATGAAACACTCATCAGTGCACACAATAGGTCTATAGATGCAACACAAAAATGTATTGATATGCTTTCCAGTTTTACAGTTCAACTAAACTTTAAGAACACCACTTGTCAAAAGCTAGACAGCAACTGACAGGAGCAGATGTAGAGACCCACAGCCAAACTTTAGGTAAAGCTTGCAGAAGCCCATGGAATAGGGGAGGAAGGATTCGAGGAACCAGAGAGGTTAAGAACACTTGCAAGATCACAGCCTGCGGGATCAACCAACCCGGGCTCATAGGGGCTCATGAAGGCTGGACTGACTGCATGGGTCTGACTTAGGTCCTCTGCATCTATGTTAGGGTTGTATCGTTTGGCGTTCTTGTAGGACTCTTAAGGGGTTGTCTCTGACCCCTTTGACTGTCTTTGGGATCCTTTCCTTCATACTGGATTGCCTCATCCAGCTTTGATATGAAGCTATGTGTCTAATCTTACTGTAACTTGTTATGACATGTTTGGTTGATATTCTTAGGAGGCCTGCTTGTTTCTGAAGGGTAAAGGAGGAGGAGTAATCAGAGAAAGAGGGGAGGTACCAGCAGGAGAAAAGGAATGGTAAACTGTAGTCGGGATGTAATATTTGAGAGAAGAATAAATAAATTTAAAGAAAAAACAAAAAATAATACTAAAAGGAAAATTTAAAAATGAATAATAAAGAAAATGAATGAAAAATGACATACGAAAAAGAACCTTAAATTTTCAAATTAAACATATTTGCATAGTTAGATTTTCTTTATGCACTTGAGTGAAAAATACATAGCAAAACAAATAAAACATAAAGACAGATAGGAGTATTCAGTTAACAAACATTAATCCAAATATTTTTCATGAAACCAAAAGTAGCATAAAATGATACATTAAAGGACACTACTCAGAAAAAAACAATTTATTTTAGGAAGCCTACCTGTTTTTTGTTAAGCAGTTTTAGCTTAACAAAATCGTTTTATTGTTTTACAATATATTAAATTATTCTTAAATTCTCAATCTTAGTTTCTAATAACTAAAGCATCAAATGATGTAACTCACATCAACCATAAAGCTTTGAAGTCATCAATGGTTTTAAAGATTTTAAGAACATCTGGAGACAACGAGCAACTACTATCAAGAGCATGGCCTGCAATGCAGGCACGTGAAAAAAATCCTGAATATAATAACTGTACCATCTGCCACCTTAAATCCCTGAATCAAGAAATATACCACAAAATGATCCTCAATGCATTGAAAACTTTTTCATTAAATATCCATAAAATCATTTGCCATGTGGAAGATTTACTGGCCTAAAATAAGGTCTGCTCTTACTATGGCAAGCCTGGCCAGGGAGAGCAAACCTCAGACTGAATAACTTCACTGAGAAATGCTGCTAATATGGTCACCTTAACTTCCAGGAGCAATGGTGGTTGTTTCCAGCCTTTGTATTATTACTAATGTGGAACACTTTTTTTGTTTTCCTCACTCCTTTCATTTCCAGAATGAGGTCTTGGTGACTCTGCTAATCCTAGATCCTTTGTCCTCCCAGACAATAGTGAATGTCTTCTAAACCATAGGTGCCTTCTGCAGAGCAGTATTGCGCTTCTGCTTATGCATCCCATACTTGACATCTTAATGAATAATTACCACGTGTCTCATACTGATAGTATTGTGAGTTTAACTGAATTGGCTAATATAATTTTGACAGAGGTGCGGTGAGTTTAAAAAATGAGTTGGAGGAGGGAAAAAACTTGATCAAAATATATTATCTGAAAAATAAATACATAAATGATAAAGAGAGAAAAAAACTTTAATGACAGTCTACAGACTGGAAAAAGATCTTTACCAACCCTACATCTGACAGAGGGCTAATATCCAGAAAATATAAAGAACTGAAGAAGTTAAACCCCAACAAACAAAGCAATCCAATTAAAAATGGGGTAAAGAGCTAAACAGAGATTTCTCAACAGAAAGAATATTGAAAGGCTGTGAAACACTTTAAGAATAGCACTCCCTCAAGATGCAGCTATACCACTCCTAGGCATATATCCAAAAGACGCTCAAGTATACAAGGACAGCTGCTCAACCATGTTCGTAGCAGCTTTATTTGTAATAGCCAGAAGCTGGAAACAACCCAGATGCCTCTCAGATGAGGAATGAATACAGAAATTGTGGTACGTATACACAATGGAATATTACTCAGCAATAAAAAAACAAGGAAATCATGAAATTTGCAGGGAAATGGTGGAAACTGGAAAAGATCATCCTGAGTGAGCTATCCCAGAAGGAGAAAGATGCACAGGGTATATACTCATTTATAAGTGGATATTAGACATATAATATGGGATAAACATACTAAAATCTGTACACCTAAGGAAGCTAATCAAGAAGAAGGACTCTGTCTAAGATGCTCAATCCCCATTCAGAAAGGCAAAGAGGATGGACATCAAAGGAGGGAGAAAACAGGAAACAGGACAGGAGCCTACCACAGAGGGCCTCTGAAAGGCTCTATCCTGCAGGGTATGGAGGCAGATGCTGAGACTCATAGCCAAACTCTGAGCAGAGTGCAGGGAATCTTATGAAAGAAGTGGGAGATAGCAAGACCTGAAGAGGACAGGAGCTCCACAAGAAGAGCAACAGATCCAAAAAGTCTGGGCACAGGGGTCTTCTCTGAGACTGATACTCCAGCCAAGGACCACTCATGGAGATGGCCTGGAACCCCTGCACAGAGGTAGCCTATGGCAATTCAGTATCCAAGTGGGTTCCATAGTAACGGGAACAGGGACTGTCTCTGACAGGAACTGATTGGCCTGCTCTTTGATCACCTACCCCTGAGGGGGGAGCAGCCTTACCAGGCCACAGAAAAAGACAATGCAGCCAGTCCTGATGAGACCTGATAGACTAGGATTGGAGGAAAGAAGAGGAGGACCTCCCTTATCAGTGTACTGGGAGAGGGACATGGATGGGAAAGAGGAAGAGTGGGATTGGGAGGGGAGGAGGAAGGGAGGTACAGAGGGGATACAAAGTGAATAAATTGTAATTAATAAAAATAAAAATAAATAAAAAAGAACAACAACAACAAAAAAGAAATGCTCAACATCCTTAGTTATCAGGGAATGCAAATCAAAAAGACCCTGAGATTCCAACTCACACCCATCAGAATGACTTAGATCAAATACTCAAGGGATTATGCATGCTGGAGAGGATGTGGAGAAAGGGGAACCATCCTCCATTGCTGGTGGGAATGTAACCTTGTACATCCACTTTGGAAATCAATCTGGCACTTTCTCAGAAAATTAGGAAGTGTGCTACCTCAAGATCCAGCCATACCACTCCTGGGCATATAGCCCAAAGATGCCCCACCATTCAATACGGACATTTGCTCAAATATGTTCACAGCGGCTTTATTTGTAATAGCCTAATTCAAACTATATAGATCAAAGATGAGATTTTAAAGCTGTCCTCTTTCCTGGGCTCTTCTATTCCTATCATTTAACTGCCCACTCATTTTCTGCCATGGATTCATTGTTCATATTGAAAACTTCATTTACTTGCTTGTAAGGCATCAGTGATTATACAAAGTACCATCAAATTAACCAGTGCTTACAAAGCACTAACTATGAAATTAACGGGACTCATAAAAAATGGCGTAATAGGGACCTCCACTTAACTGCAATATTATAGCAACACTCATCTGTAGTACGAACAAGAAATGTTTTGTTTTGGTTTTATATCAAACCTACAAAGGTTTTTTTACCAATCACTTTCAGTCACCAACAAGTGTGCCTAACGTTCCTGTAACACCATTCTATTTGCCACAAGTCTCCTTGTCCCTCAAAAGCACTTGGCCATGTTTTAGACTGATAAGATAATTTTGAACCTTAGTTTTTAAAAACTGTTATTTTCCCCATTTGAATGAGCTTGGCATTTTGAGATCTTTCTAACTGGACTATATGTTATGGAAAGTACAACAGCTAGGTTTGCAAGGCAGCCAGAGCTCTTGACAGATAGATGTTATGTTCCGGAGTGGAAGTCCTCCATGATCCATAAATTGGTCACACTAACCTCTCCTAAGCTGAAAACACCATTATCTATTCTCAGAAATCTGACAGTTTCTACTGACTAATTGCAATGCCAGCTGTATGATAGACAATCTTTGGCAGACACAATGACTTTTCATTTCAGGAGAACTTTATAGTAATATTTAATCTTCTGAAGACATTTTCTATGACAATTAGGGGCCCAAACTTAATAAAAATCCAAATGTGTAATGTTATAAATGAATATAATCTAACTTTTTAAATATGAGTACAAGCACACGCATGTGGAAGGGCAAAGAAATTACATAATGCATACCTCTCGGCATGCTTGTTAATTTGTTTTTCCAATGTTAGAGACTTTGAAACGTAAAAAACCCCACACATATACATCTATATATGTCTATGTTTTCATGTGTATACAGTTTCCAGTAGGAAAGATTGCAGGGTCTGCTGATTTGGGTCATATCTTAGTGGCATTACCTTCACTTAGCATTGAAGAGGCACTGGTTTCAATCACCAGTATCCATTTATCCTTCACTCTAAAAATAGAAAACTGATGTGTAAAGTGTGGAAGTAGAGGCAGGTGAGCAGGTTTGAAAGACATTATACATTGCAGCCAGTCCTGGAGATACCTGATAGGCTAGGGTCAGATGGAAGGGGAGGGGGACCTCCCCTATCAGTGGACTTGGAGAGGTTACAGGGAGGAGATGAGGGAGGGAGGGTGGGGTTGGGAGGAAATCAGGGAGGGGGCTACAGCTAGGATACAAAGTCAATAACCTGTGATTAATATTAAAAAAATAAAAATTAAAAAAGAAAGACATTATAAAAGAGTAAAAGATCCATAAAGCATGGTGACATTGTTGATGTGAATATAGAACCATTATTACTTGTTTTATTTTATCAAACTTCCATAATACTTATTTTAAGAAGAAAAAATAATTAATATATGTATACATTTTGTTCATCTGCCATTAATCATTATTTAATACCATCTAGATGTCTTCCTTACTTTTCCACTGCTGTGAGAAAACACCATCACTAGAACGACTTTATTTGGTGCTTAGAGCTTTAGAGGGTGGAAACAACCATGACGTCACACCATAGCAGGGAGTATGGCATCGGCAGGCAGGCATGAATCTGGAGCAGTAGGTAACAGCTCACATGTGAGCCACAACCAGGAGGCAGAAAGAATTTACTGGGAAAGGACATGACCTTTTAAAACATCAAAGTCCACCCTCAGTGACACAACCCTCCCAACAAGGACACACCTCCTAATTCTTCCCAGTTTCATCAACAGGAGATAAAGTATTCAAATCTATGACCCTGCGGAGAACTATTCTCATTCAAACCGCCACACTTGCCTTGCCAGATAATCTCTGATGGGAATCCAATCACACAATGGATGTGGACAGAACTTGTAAAATTTGATGTTCAGTGAAATAATTATTGGTTTGTTGTTATTAGCAGCACTTGCAGATAGCCTCCATGTCTATTCAAGCTGCAATGACCCTCTGAGGACATCTGACAACAATACTTAGGAAGCTAACAACCCTGTAGGATAAAAAAAAAAAAAAAGTGTATTAAAGCCAAAAAATTAAATGGGGCTAGAGCTATACCATAATGGCAGTATACTTGCATAAGTTCTACAATGCCCCGTTTCATCCTCAGATAAAACAGGCAATTCCCTAATTAAATAAACAAATAAACAGAATTATAATACTGAAATTCTAAATGCATTTTATATACATACATACATACACACACACACACATATATAACTTCATTCATTTTATTCACTTCACATTCTAAACACAGACCTTCCCTCCTCTCTTCCTGATAACACCCTCCCACCCTCTTCCTCCTTACCCCTATCCCCTTTTTCTCAGAAAATGGAAGCCCCCCATCAAGCCATGCCAGCACATTAAGTCATATCAGGACTGAGCTGCGTGTGTTCCCTTCCACTGCAGCCAGGCAAGACAGCCCCACGAGGGTGAAGTGATCCAAAATCGGGAGTCCGTGACAGCCTCTGCTACATTTGCTAGGGAACCCACATGAAGACAAAGCTACCCATCGATTACATATGTGTGGGGCCCCTAGGTCCCGACCATGCAAACTCTTTGTTTGGTGTTTTAGTCTCTGTAAGCACCCATGGGCATAGACTGACTGACTCTGTTGGTTTTCTTATGGAGTTCTTGTCCCCTCCAGGTCCTTCTATCCTTCCACCAGCACTTCCACAAGACTCCCAGAGCTCTGCCTAATGTTTAGATGTGAGTCTCAGCATCTGTTTCTATCTGCTGCTGAATGGAACCTCTCAGAAGACAGCAATGCTAGGCTTCTGTCTACGAGTATAGCGGAGTATCATTAATACTGTCAAGGGTAGTGTCTTTCAGAGGCCCTGTTTTCTCCTTCTTCCAATGTCCGTCTCATTTGCCTTTCTGAGTAAAGATTGATCATCTTACCCAGAGTCCTCTTTCTAGCTCAGCTTCTTTAGGTGTACAGATTTTTGTAGGTTTATCCTATATTGTATTCTAGTATCTGCTTATAAGTGAGTATATACCATGTGTGTCTTTCTGTTTCAGGGATACCTCACTCTGGATGACCTTTTCTAGTTCCCACCATTTACCTGCAAATTTCATGATTTCCTTGTTTTTAATTGCTGAGTAATATTCCATTGTGTAAAAGTACCACAATTTCTGTATCCATTCCTCTGTTGAGGGACATCTGGTTTGTTTCCAGGTTCTGGCTATTGTGAATAAAGCTGCTATTCCACTCAGCAGTGTATCAAAGCAGATGCTGAGACTCATAACCAACCTTTGGGCAGAGTGCAGGGAATCTTAGAAAAGAAGGGAAAGATAGTAAGACCTGGAGAGGACAGGAGCTCCACAAGGAGAGCAACAGAAGCAAAATATCTGGGCACAGGGGTCTTTTCTGAGACTGACACTCCAACCAAGGACTATTCATGGATATAATATAGAACCCCTACTCAGATATAGCTCATGGCAGCTCAGTGGCCCAGTGGTTCCCTAATAAGGGAAACAGGGACTGTCTCTGACATTAACTCAGTGGCTAGGTCTTTGACCGCCTCCCCCTGATGGGGAAGCAGCCTTGCCAGGCCACAGAGGAGGACAATCCAGCCAGTTTTGATGAGACCTGATAAGCTAGAATCAGAGGGAAGGGGAGGAGGACCTCCCCTATCTGTGGACTTGGAGAGGGGCATGGGAAGAGATGAGGGAGGGAGGGTGGAATTGGGACAGAATGCAGGAGGGGGCTACAGCTGGGATAAAAGTGAATAGACTGTAATTAATATAAAAATAGTGTCAGGGGTCGGCTCTCTCCTATGGGGTGGGTCTCCGTTTGGGCCAGGCATTTGTTGACATTCCCTCAATCTCTGCTCCATCTTTATCCCTGAGTTTCTTAAAGGTAAAGTAAATTCAGGGTCGAAGGTTTTGTGGGTGAGTTGGTGTTCCCCTCCCTCCACTAGAAGTGCTGCCTGGATAGAAGGTGGCCTCTTTAGGCTCCATGCTCTCCTCTGTGTCGAGTCTCAGCTACAGTCACCCCCATATCTTTCCAGGAGCCTACCCTGTCAGAGGTCTCCAACTTGTCTCAGAGATGCCCCCCAGGTTCCTTTTTCTCTCTCAGCCCTTTTACCTCTCACCACTGCTCTCTGCCCGTCTGATTTCCACCCTTGTTTTCCTCCCCACACCATCTTCTACCCAGTTTTCTCTCTTCATCCACTTCTGCTGTCTATTCTATTTCCCTTTCTGAATGAGATTCAGTCTAGATACATTTCAGCATTACAGGCACTCCCAGGCAGCTTTTGTTATTTAAAATGCTTGTGGTGGCGTGTCCACGATATGATCTGAGCACTGACATTTTATTTCTCTCCAACAAGGAAAGTGTTTGGTGATTGAAGAATGGACCTTCTTTAGGACAGTTTCACTGTTGAATGCCTTTTCTAATGCTGAAGATTATCTGCTGTCAAGATTATTAGCCTATCTTATTTGCCAAAGTATAGGCCAACACTTTTTCACTGCTGAGTGTTTAGTCTATGCTCCTATTTCTGACACTAATTAGAAAACAAGGATCAGTTGTGTGTGAAGGCCACTCTTATTTTACACAATTTAATATTTGTATTCTTTCACAGAAAGGAAAAAGCATCTCAATAGCTGTACAAACAATATGTGACAACATTTAGCATGCCTTCATGATAGAAGTCCTAAAGAAACTAAAACTAGATCATGTCAACATACTACACTCAACATGTACTGAATAGGAACAAATTAAGTGCAAAGAGATGTAATGTTAACAAAGTAATCATCTAATATGGGTTAGACCAGAATTTAAACTCCAAGCAAACACTACTGAATGAATGACCTTGGGTGTGTGTACAATATAAGCCCAATGAATAAAGCCTAAAACTTTGGCTCTCTTTCCTTCACCGTGAATAAAACAGCTGATTTTTTAATACACTTGTACATTTTTGGGCGTGCTTTGGAAAGAGCCTTTCTATTGCTTGGCCAGACCAAGAATGTCTAAAAACAGGGCAAACTACACAACCTGTCTGCTTCCAAAACTGTATTTAGACAATTCCACAGAATGGTTAATACTTTGTGTAAGAACTTAGTTAATTTAGCCCCATTCTGACCAAAGCTGAGAGTTAAAAACAATACTGGTGGGAATTCAGACAATGTTCTGGGAATCTTGAGGTGTTCTTTGGGCTCAGAAGAGGTAGTTTGATGTATTTTAGTAGTTACTGTTTGTTTTCTGTCTTTTTTTTTGAAAGAAAGTGAAAAACAGATTAAAACACAGACAACACACGAAACATATTTCGTTATGTTGTGTATGATGTGGTGATAAGATTGAAAGCTGCTTCTAGCTCCAGGCACCTTTGATAGCGAGCTGCCTTTCCAGATCTGTCACTAAGTGTCACCAGTGCTGGTTTCTTGTGTAGCAGGGACAGATCTGAGTTCCGCCTGCCATGGGTTGCAATCACCTTTATTATCGGAGCTGTCCATCTGTGAGTGTGCTGTGTATTTTTGTGTACATTTTCCTTTCCAACTCCCCCAGTCCATTTCCAATACTGAAGGTGATGTAGGAACTGATAATGGAATGACCTTGAGGCCACAAAACGCGGAGTGAGTAACGTTCAATAAAATGGACTATGACAGGTATTTCATAAAAGACGTTTGTGAACAGATGACTTCTTACAAAGAAAATAAACTAACATTGCTTTGTTGTTCAGGTGACAAAGTGATTTGCTTTTCTCTGCTCTAGCAGCTTCTGATTGACTTTTTCTCTTGTGAAAAATGAGAGAAAGAAGAGAAAAAGATTGCTCAATGTGAGCTATTCAATAAGAAGGCAGACCATTAATTGTTATTTGTTTCATTTTGCTACGTCTGTTCATGCTAATACAAATAACATCAATTTGATTAAGTTTCAGGAATGACGGCAAATACCAGCCAGTACTGACTGAGCTCATGCATGCTCTCTATGTTACTGTAACACACGCATTATCTAATTAGCCTAGAAACTCTGAAGGGTACCAAAGATGTAGGCAGATTAAGAGATCTGACCCAGAAACTGTGGACTAAAATTGAGAATCAAAGCAAGCCTTTCAAAAACAATACATTTTTACTTTAGTGTGTTACTCCTCTTGAAATTCTGTTTTCTGGAGGAAGCATGGAGCCAGATTCTAACGAAGAATTCATACTTAAGTGAGGGAGACATACAAATGTCAAGAGAGTAAACACTTACATAGAAATTATATCAAATGCAAAGGCATTAGAATGGTATAGCATGGAGTGGAATAACATGGATCCAGGTTAAAGCAAATTTGACACTTTGAGAAGAGGTCTCAATACATTGATTAAGTAGTGTTGTAAAGAATGCAACTTTCAAATCTGTTTGCAAACTATTTTTCAAGCGAGGCTAAAACCAAAGTTTTGTGTAATTTTTGCAAGGTGAAAAATAACTATAGTGTAGGTCTATATCCGTGGCTGTAAATACATTAAAGGATTGTTTGCATCAGGGTGAGTGCACCTGGGGAGAAATTAAGTAATCATTCCTATTAGAAACATGTATGAACGGAGAGACGTTAGCCTGGCCTCGACTGTATCACTGCGTCATTGCATAATATCTTAGGAAACTGAGCAAACTGCTTGATGTCTCTGGCTGCCTTTTCCTCATCAGAATGTTGTTCAGGCACTATTGCTAAACCTGTCAAATTTATTTAGAATGTTTAATGAGATAATAATTTATAAACCACTTGGCCAAGATTAGGATACAGTTGACCTCATACCCCTCCTCCATTTCTTGTCTGATATGGGGAAAAAAAGATTTTGAAAGCATATAGAATAGCTTAAAAAGAAAGTGACACTTGACATGCACCTAAAGGTATTATTTGAATACTTCAGATGAAAATAGGAGGAAAGGGGTTCCTACAGAAAAACATCAGGAAATTCTCAAGTGCTAGGAATTCTTGTTACGCTCTCTTTTCTTGTATAGCTCATACACGATCTTGATATAAATGCCAGGCAAGAAATTAAAATTGCAATATAAAATTTCTTCACATTATAAAAGACTTTACCTGTCAGGGATTGAGATAAATCTGTGATTGAAAATGTAGCAAAGAACCACTTTTCTTTCTTTCCTTTTTTCAATAGTGGAGTGATATGATCAAGTTGACTTTAATAGCATTAATCTTATAGCACCAAATATTTAGGAAGAGATTAATGTCGATAGTCACTGAGCTATTATGAATGAAAATGGAGAAAATCTGAGAATGATTCAAGAGGTTCATGGAAGAGACTTTGACAAGTAAATCTCCACTGAAAGAGTTGCTGACTGAAGAGAGGAATAAAGATTTCAGAAAGCCTAAACCTGCCTTCAGATCTAGGATGACAAAATTAGGAGGAATTTGGATCCCTGAAGACTCAAAGGTTTATTTGGTCCCTCGCTTCTTTTGTGACTTAATACAAATTTCTAGTTTCTTCAGGTATTAAACAAGAATAAAATATCTGCTACCAGAGTTGCTTTGATATTTAGACACCTTTTTTAAGTAAAATTGCCTTGATGTTATGTAGTCTCTTAAACATTAATCTCAATGTTCTCGGTATCCAGTGGGGCATACATTGGAGCAGGATATTACGTTCTTTGCCTTTTCATAACAGCTATGGGACCCTTCCTACACCCAGCTGTGCTCTGCTCGCTCTTCTCCAGAGAAGCATAGCAGCAGGGAGCTGGGGCTAGATTTAAGCCACCGCTGTCTTCATGGTGAAGCTTTACGTGTCCCAAGATCAGAGAGCTTTTAAAATAACCCATAAGTGTCTGTATAGGAAAAGGTTTTCATCTGATCAGGCTCCGCTCTTGGAGGGATGCTCTGCACATCTGTTCCTCTAACCTGAGTCACTGGCAATGACCAGGATCCAAGATCTTCCACCATCTCTGAGGAGCCAAGAGAAAGGAAACGAAAGCAGTCCCCTCCACACAGAGACAGCTGGCAGCAAGCTTCATAGCTCTATTTCAGGATGTAACTGATAATTGACAGGTGATCTATATTCAGGGCATTGCTACGCATAGCAATTTTTTTTCCTTTTGATATGCTATTGAACTTCTGAATAGTGATACTAAGATACTTAGATACAGTGTCTCAGACAGATGATGGCCTTAATATTATAGTACAAATCAATTAAGAAATAAAATTATTAGGTACTTGGCCATACAGCAGCTTGATCAAGCACTTCTTTCATGGTGACCTCTTCAATCTTTGTAATAATTTTTCTCACCTCTAGGTAGGAAACTGAACATAGAGATATTAAAATTACTTCCCAACCATTAATTCATTGAATATACATATATATTACATATATATGTAATATATATTACAGAATATATGTATATATTATATATATGTAATATATATGTATATAGTCTGTATATATATATGTATATATATTAAAGAATGCTACGATATACTGAAAGAGTATCAAGTGACATTGGGACTATGCATAATAATGAGTTAACATACTGAAACAACCATTTGATTGAAGAAGAAACTGAGATTAAAAATATATATGAATGCTAACCCTATATTCTCATGCTAGGAATTCTTAGTGTATTCACAACAGGTCTAATTTCAAGTACAGTTTTATCCTATAATTTGATGGGACTAGAAGGAAATGAGTTTATTTGGAGTTAGACAGATTTTTCTCTAAGATGTTGGGTTTCTTTAGCTGAATAAACAAAAAAATAAAATAAAAATTAAATTACTTATAAAACATTGTAAGGACAAGGTACAGTATATTGGTGGCTGCCGAGATGGCTCAGTGCTCAATTATCACTCGCTGTTCATGCAGGGGACCTGAGTCTGATTCCCAGCACCCCCACTGTGAACACATATAGGGCACAGACATGCATGTGGCCAAATATTCATAAGCATAAAATAATTTTTAAATCAGGAGATGAGGACAGGGGCTACAGCAAGGATCCAAAGTGAGTAAATTATAATAAATAATATATTAAAAAATTTTTAAATACTAAATAAAAGACCTTAACTTTTTTCCCCAAGGGATATAATGTGGTAGTCTAAATAGAAAGGTGATAATTTAAATGGGCAGATTTGTTGAGATCCTGAGTGCCCAGGGCTCTGAAAGGCATGAAAAATCAGATAACTTTAGTCCCTGTGTCTGCATTCCCATCAAAGCTGTTTGTATTTGTTTCTCTAACCTTGAAAGGACGCAGGAGCTGAGAAATGTACATCAGCTGAGATTAAAATTTCACTTCTTTTGTTAAAAAATCACTTAACTGCTTGCTGTAGAGAGATGACTTATTGGTAACATTTATTGTGCAAGCATGAGGACCCCAGTTCAAACCCCCAGCACTTATATTAAAAGCTGATTATACAGATCAAAGGGAGAGAGAAGGTTGGGTAGGAGATCTGGGGGAAGGGACAGAAGGGAAATTGTGTTGAGGTTGGATATGAGACAAGAATCTATTTTCAATATAACTAACTAATTTAAACAGCTGAGCATGGCTGCAAGCCCTCCTTACCCATCACGGCAGAGGCAGTGATGAGAGGGTTTCTGGGACGATTTTCCTGTTGCCTAGCTCCAGGTTGAGTTAGCGAACCATCTCAAGAGAATAAGATAGAGAGTTTGTAAATCTAGACACAAGATATTCTGTCTTCCTTCTCATGCACGTAGCCATTCCTACCCTGATGCACAAGTGTGTAAATACCACACAAACCTTCACAGCCTTACACACAAAACAGGAAAATGATAATGAGTTATCAAAATTCTATCACTATTCTTAAAATAGCTATTCAAAATATGGGTAGTAAATATAATAAATACTTTTTTATTAGAGTGTCCACGAATAATTAGAGTGAAATGCAAAGCTGAAAAAGCAAGAAGTTAATAAAATGTATTAATAACTTACACCTTGGCTGATAGGTTTAAGGATATTGAGAAGTTTTTCACGTATCTGTCCCATTAAATACCTGAGCCCATCTTAACTTTAATTAATGTTTAGTATGAATGATACAAACAAAATAATTTATTACCTTGTTAAACTCCCTGCTAAGTATTTTTATGCTGTTACAGCTGGGGTTTGCCTCCAGATTTATTTTTAATTAGTTATTGTTAATATACAAGAAAATCTCTTATTTGTACATTAATTTTGCATCATAGAACTTAATGAGTTTTTTGTCTTTTTTTTTATTTTTATTTTTATCAGTTACATTTTATTAATTCTGTATCCCAGCCGTGCCCCGAACCCTCATTCCCTCCCAGTCCCTCCCTCCCTCACTCATCACCACTGTGCCCCTTTCCAAGTCCAATGATAGGGGGGGACCTCCCCCCATTCATCTGATCCTGTTTTATCAGGTATCTTCATTGAGTTCCTG
>REGO01000068.1:6313676-6325533 GCA_010120015.1 Rhombomys opimus
TGCTGAGTAGTATTCCATTGTGTAGAAATACCATAATTTCTGTACCCATTCTTCCGTTGATGGACATCTGGGTTGTTTCCAGGTTCTGGCTATTACAAATAAAGCTGCTATAATCATGGTTGAACAAGTATCCCTTTTGTGTACTTGAGCAAGCTTTGGGTATATACCTAGCAGTGGTATAGCTGGGTCTTGAGGAAGCACTTACTTATAAGAATTTTTGGTAGTCTTTAAAATATACTAAAAAAAAAAAAAAACTGAAAATGTTACTCCTGCTTTCTAACTTAAATGTCCTTCATGTTTCTTTCTTACTTGATTTCTCAGGCTTGATAGCAGTAAGATGCTGAATTGTTGTGATGAAATAAGCTTTAAACCTTCTTTCATATTTGGAGAGAAAGTTTTCAACTTTCATCATTACATATGGTATTAGGTATGGCCTTTTCAAATTTTTCATACGTAGACTTTATTATTCTTAAAGAACTTATTTTTTCACCTAACTTGCTGAGGTATCAATAAATCTGGCATTTTCCCAACATTTATTGAAATCATCTTATTGTTCTTAGAATTGATTTTAATATATTAAATGATATTGACTGATTTGCATATATAGAACACCCTTGGACCCTAGGTATAAACTTTTTTGGCCATGATGTATTATCCTTTACAAAGTGTGTTGAATCTTTTTTTTTCCCCTATCCAAGTTTATATTTTTTTAATGTTTTATTTTATTAATTACAGTTTATTCACTTTATATCTCCCCTGCAGCTCCCTCTCTGCTTCCTTCCTAATCCCACCCTCCCTTTCCCTTCACCACCCACGCCTCTCCCACAGTTCACTGCCCCTTGCTTCTGATCAAGTGTGTTGAAACTTATTCATGAATATTTTCTGAGAGATTATTTTCCATCTATGTTTATCGTGGTCATTGCTTAATTATTTTTTTCTGTTTTTCTTGTGTGGTTTTTTTTGTGATCAGGTAATGGTGAGCTTATAGAGTGCATGTGGAAGAGTTTCTCTTCTATTTTTCAGACTGATAATCCATGTTTAAATGTTTCAAAGAACTTGTCTATGAAGTCATGCAGTCTTGGGATGTACCATGTTAAAAGCTTTTGATTATTGATTAATTCTCTGTACTCACTATCACTTGCTTCTGGTTTTGTGTTTCTTGTTGATTAAGAGTTAGTAGGTTGTATTGCTTAAGAATTTATTCATTATTCCTATTTCATTTCTCTAATTTTGGGTATATACTTATTCACTATACTAGTGTCATTGTCGTTTAAAATCTTATCTTTTTGTCAGTAAAATACTCCAGTAAGCTAAATGAAATCCTCATTGCTTATTTCCGTTATAATTGCATTTATTCAATAGGTAGCCAGATTCTTAGGTAAATGTCAACCAATCATGCTTCCAAGAAAACTTGTGCACAATTTCATTGGGAAATGTTTAGCTTGGCAATGATGAGAAGAAATGGTCTAATCGATTGCTGTGTGCTCTCCCAAATATAATAGCTTAAAGGAACACTAGAATCTGCCTTCTCCGGAAGGAGTATTTATGTAGGCGCAGCTTGCTAGCTCATAATGTCAAAAATCTGACACTAACAACATTTTTAAACATGGTGGGTGGTCATATTTGGATATATCACCTCTGAAATTAAAGTTCTCACCTCCATCCTCAGACCAGCCAGATCATGATTACTGCATTCATTCAGCTCTTTGAGGTATTCAAATTGCTTGTGAAAGGACTATGCTCTACATAAAAAGACGGTTTTTGGAATATGGACTCTGAGACCATCTTGTGCTTGCTGGTGACCTCGTAAATTTCCTGAACTTCGTGGAGCCAGTTTCTTTGTCTACGAAACAGTAGCAAAGTGCCACCTGGCTCACATATTTCTGTAAGAATGAAAATATGTTAATGAATCTCAAAATTCTATAGTTGGAAAGTACAGCCACAAGGCAAAGTCTGACCCTGACTCAAACACAGATTACCCTTGGGGCAAGCTATTGATCTGCCTCATAGTAATTTTCTTATATGAAACAGAAAGCATAGTTAAGTTTTATATCCCATAGGACACTAGTGGAATTATTGATATGAATAAATGTGATAATGCATATCAGGTACTTATTACTCTTAAATAATAATTATGTGATATTGTAATAATACATATTATAAATTTCAGCATATTTTGTTATAGAAAATCTTTCATACAGTTCCACTCAGTTCCTAGATCCTCACCATATCCATACTCACATAACTTTCTTTGTCTTCTCTCTCCTTCCCTCTCTTTCTGTCTTTCTCATTTACTTTAAAACAAACTAACGAAAACATTAATCCCCCTAAAACACCAACATTAAAATCAAAATCAAAACCAAAAGACCAGTAAGACAAAAATTCCCAAACAATGAAAAATAATACAAAAATGTACAGAAACGCAATTGACTTCATTTTGTGTTGACCAACTACTCATGACCACGGAGCCTTCCTTGACATGTGTTTAGTATACCCAGTGAGGCCCCATTGGCAAAAACCTGTTTTTCTTTTGCCAGCAGGTAACAGTTACAGATAGCTTCTTCGTTAGGGATGGGAGGCCATGTGTATATCCCCTGTCAGTGTCGAGACCCTATGTGGTTCAAACGTGTGCGTGCTCCCATAACCTCTGTGTGTTTATGTATATATGAGCCCTATTGTGTCCAAAAATCACTGTTTTCTTAGAATCATCTATCACCACTTGCTTTTACAACCTTTCTGGCCCCCTGCATAAATGCCTGGGCCTTGAGGGTAGGGACTTGGTAAAGACATCATATTTAGGACTAAGGGTTTTAAAGTCTTTCACTCTGTGCACATAGTCCAGTTGTGGATCTCTATGTTCATTCTCATCTGCTGCAAAAAAAGATTCTCTGACGAGGACTGAGTGAGGCTCTGATCTATGGGTACAGCAGTATGTCATTATGATTCATGTTATTGCTATGTTCCTTTAGCAGAGTAATTGTATTAGGTTATTTTTAACAACTTATGACCTATGTGATAAACTATCAAATACCATGTTAGTTTCGTTATGGCTTTTTTCCCCATTATAAATTATAAAAAGCCTTCATGTTTTCCTTCTTCATCAAGATGCGGCACTCTGGAAGACATACCCAGCTTTTCCCAGCATGCTGCTTCACACAAAAACAGGGACTCATACAGATCTGATAGAAGCATGACTCAAAGACTGTAGGGAAAGAGTGAGAGGTGGCCAACTACATGTAACTCAGCGCACCCTGACAGTCATTGCATGTGATTGATGAGTAGTCATCCTCTGTGCTTCTGCTATGAAAAATACAGTATGTGAGTTCAGTGCTTGCCTTAAAATTACCACATATTTGGAAAGTCACACAGAAACAAGTCTTTCTAACATGAGAAAGCTCGAGAGTATTATGTATTTGTTCCCATGCCTATCATCATCCTTATAAAAGCACACCAACCATGGCAGCCAGGGATAAATGTCCATCTCTGCTAGCCACATGGTCTCTACATAAAGCATGGTAAAACAAACAGCTTTGCAGCTTCTGCATCCGCATTCTCCATGTCTAAAATCTTTTTTTAATGCTTTGCAACACTGGTGTTTGTAATTTTTATCTATTCCTCTTAAAAACCCCAAATTGTATTGTACTGTACATCGCTACAATGACTATTTAAGCAATTAGTACCTGTTCTCATCAAGGCTTTCCTTACAGGCTGAGGTCTTCAGTTTTGTCTTCCGTGTCACATGGAATGAAGTTTCTATCAAGTTTCTATCTTGTCCTACAAATTTCCACATGATATGCCTCTAACTCCTGCTCCTCTCCCCTCAGGGCATCCCTATCCAGCTCCTCTAGCCTCTGTGCTGTTCCTCGCTGCTCCTCTCTAATCTTGTCTGCCTACAATGCCCAGTACCCTGAAAGTTTCCTTTTTTTCTCTCTCTGAAATTCTTGCTGAGACAATACATTAAAAGTTCCAGCCCTAAATCCTTTACGAAAAAATGCTACCCAATTTACTTATTAAAAGTATTTTGATTTTATTTTTGAATCCATTTTGTTATGAATTTATTCATGCCTGCATTTTAGAAATCTGTGTGGAGTAAGCTGCACAGTACATGCACGGTTTGCGGGGAGAGACTGAGGATGCAATGGTAAACAAACTAGATGCAGAAACTGTACTCAAAGGACTGAGAAGTAGGAAGTAGTAGAAAATATGCAGGTGAAATGTGACTCTTGACCACTATATTGTGCATAAAAAGTCAGACTTAGACAAATATTATATGTTTTCTCTTATTTGTAGATCTTAAATAAACAATACAATCATTTACACAGAATTATATATTATATATTATGTACATACACACACAAGAAAAAAGTTACACTTGGGATAATGAAAACAAATAAAGGGATGAAAGAGAGAGGAGATAGTGAATGTGGTCACAATATATGATATACCTGTATAAAACGATGACTTATGAAGCCATGGCCATGAACAATGAATGCATGCCAATAAAAAAATATTCAAAAGGAAATAGTGGTTTTGTGTTCTAAGCGCTGTGATGAGTGAACAACAATGGCACAGAGGCAAAAGGAATATAGCTGGAATTTGAGGAACTCTATGAAAGTAAGGGCTAATTGATACTTTGAGATACCATGAAATTTAGTTAGGTGAAGTAAGATAAGAAAACTGTCCAGGCAGCAGAAAGGGTGGTTCAAATTTTCAGAGGTCCCTTTAATATAAGGCTTTAGGTCCCTTTAATATAAGGCTGCTAAAAATGTTAGTGAGAGTTGCTCAGTTCAATTTACAATTCTGCAACAGCAATACATATGAACAACAATGAATTCCAAGCTGAGGAACACTGACAAGAATGGAGAAAAGAGAAAGAAAAGAAAAGAAAAAAAAACCATCTAAGAGACGGTCACTCCCACTCCTCTTCCTGTATGCAAACATGACATATGACTGAGGTAGAAATCACAACCGTACCATCACTTACAGTGGCAATTATCAGAGTCGTCTACTGAGACACAGTACTGACAGAAAGGTGAGTTAGGGGAGAAAGGCGATGCATTTCTTGGCAACACTAGCACAAGATTCCCCAAAGGAGATGGACTAAATTCTCCCTGTTTTCCTTGCCAATCATAAAATAGTACATTATTTTTTATGTTGATGATATTGTTGCTTTGTGCCTCAATAAATCTCCTCTGTGTTTAACTCAAATCACCAGTGGGCTGAGTATTTTCAAATTTCTTCATGTTTAGGTTCTCTAATGAATATTCAGGCTATTTTAATATTTGTAAAGTTACAATTTTCCACGCGCATGTGCACACGCACTCACACACACACACACACACACACACACACACACACACACACACACACTCCAGTAACCTGTCTGGTCTTCCAGATTTATGAAAATTGAGATCAATCTAGGATCACTGGACTTTGAAGTAGAAGAAATTATCACAGAATACACTTTGTTCACTTACCAGTACTATGGCTATGATTAGTAATATATATATATATACAAAGACTAATGTACAATTTAAAAGCTAGGGTCAGACGGATTTAGAGAGGGGCAGGGAGGAGATGAGGGAGGGAAAGTGGGATTGAGGAATGAGGGAGGGGGCTACAGCAGCTGGGATACAAAATGAATAAACTGTAATTGATATAAAAATAAAATTTAATTAAAAAGACTTGATATTGTGAAAGTAATGTGTGCGGCTATCACCACGTCAAACATTCCAGTTAGCTTTCTTAATATACAGCACCTTAGCCTTTATCGCTATCATCATTGTAAATAAAACTTATTGAGTAAGGACAGAAATCTTTAACGTAGTTGGATATTGTGTTATGTTCATGTTATAGATCAGAAGTCTGAGATCTGCTTCTGGAAAAATTAGAGGCAAGTACTGGCATCTGTCTTCAGCTCTAGATATGTCTGTACGACTTATTATAATAATTGTCATTTCCCCACATGAATGACAGAGTACCTTTTCTGATTGTAGAGATGTTTACGTGTGAACATAATTATTTAATTCTTCCGTGAGGTGCATCTTCACAAATTTGAGGGAAAACAATGTCTACCTCAGCCTGTTGTCGTGAATGTTAAATGCTTTTCTATATGGCATGGCTCAGCACAGCATTGGCCATTTACTATGTGAGCTGTCTTTCATTTTCATCATCATCATCATCGTAAATTTTCAAGTGAGTAAAAGAAGACAAGCAAGTAACTTGTTCAAAATCACAGTCAACAAATTGTAGCAAAGTCGGGACATAAAGCTGTTTCTGGTTACTCATAGGGTTCAGTAACCTTTACATCTTCATCTTAAAGCATCTGCTTCCTGGACCGTAAGTGTTTTACATATGGCCGCTGTCACTGAATGATGAAATCTAATGATATTTATTGTTGTGTTTTATTGACTTTTAGTTACATCATAGAGTTATAAAAGGGTGTCAACTCTATTTGAATATGCATGCATTCTGCTAGGAAATATGATTCCAAGTAGCATGGAATTCACTGAAGCCCACTTAGCGCACTCACAGAGTTATTAAAAATGCCCATTTGTGAATCTGAGATGCAATTTACAGTGGAAGTTCACAAAGCCCTGAGCTTTGTGGGAAAGGGCAGGCATCTGTCTTATTAATAATTGGAATTCCTAGCACAATATAGTGGAGTTGTCCTGCATCTGTTAAAGGCCAAAATCTTATTAAAGCAAATTACAAATTATAGAACTTTCCTGTGGTAGGAAACATCACTATGGCTAAACGGCTAGAGAAACAAGAGTGGTGACAGACTGCAGGAGCACACAGACCTCTGGGCGCGTGAAATGCTCCGTATGACTTGAAATACTTCTATTATGTTGGATGTTCAGTCAGACCAGATTTACTAATACATACTCCATGTCATGGAGTGTACTAATGACACGGAGACATCACCACACTCATAGAATACATTTTCATACAGTTTCCATTTTGGTGGTCATCAATTTTCCAATCACTTCACCTGGACTTGATAGCCTCAGGATAAGACAAATAAAATTTATATGTAAAGACTTAGGCTGTTGACTGAATGTAGGCATCCGTGTGAGCTAGAGAAACTGTTGCAAAATGCTGTAAAATATACCCTGTGCTCTTTTCTGTGATATAGGGAAGGACTGTCTAACCCAGTTGTCAACCTTCTGAATGCCGTGGCCTTTAATACAGCTCTTCATAAAAACATTTTCATTGCTACTGCATAACCATAATTTTGCTAACATTATGCATCATGATGTAAATACGATGGAAGATGGTCTTAAGCAATCCCTGTGAAAAGGTCATCCAACCCCCAAAAGGGTCATGACCCACAGGTTCAGAATCACAGCTGTAAGCTAGCTCATAGATTAATAGCTATGATAAAGTATATAGGTAACATTGTTGCCACAAGATTAGTTAGAAACTGATAATTGTATATCTTATATGTGGTAAATGCCCCAGTGTGTGTTGTTTAAATCTTATCCTCTAACTATTCATAGGTAGCATCATCATTCGATTTATTGGATGAGAAAACTGCACCTAAGAATGTGATTGAGGGAACTCTTAGTCTGGGGAGACAGTCAGCTTTGACCTGAAACAATTCTGTTCTGTATGCTTGATTGCTCCATTATGCTGACCAGAAAACACTTTGGGGTTGGTTTTAACAGAACGACACAAAGGTGAGAGTATGTCGTTTTGTCATTGTGGCAAGAATTCTTTAAACAGAATGTGTTTGGGCTTTAGAATAATGAGATTCACTAGTCTTCTAAGGAGACCATCCTGCAAAATGAAAGGCCTTTTTGGACATCAAGAACCCTGTTTTCTACCTACAATCATATTTAATTACCTGGACAGCCTTTGCTATTTTATACATTTACAAAATATTATTTAACTCATTAAAGATTATAATGATTTAGCTAGGTGTGGTGTCACATGCCTGTAATCCCAACACCCAGGGAGGCGGAGGCAGGCAGATCGCTGTGAGTTTGAGACCAGCCTGATCTACGGAGCAAGTCCAGGACAGCCGAGGCTGCACAGAGAAAACTTGTCTCAATGAAACAAAACAAAGGAAAAACTAAAAAATAAAAAAGGTTATAATGATTCAACTGTTTATGCAGTCTAACACCGAGCATGCAATACTAAGAACAAAAACAAACTACCTGTATTTAAATTTGTTTAATTTGTGAAAGAAAGATAAAATGGACCAAGAAAAATTATTCATGAATCCACAAGTTTTTTCTAGAAAACAATTCTGATGTGAGAAGGCAGGTGTCTTATGACAAGAGCCAGCCAATACTGTTCAAAAATAAGTCTTGTTTATTCAGTAATTGGTCCACTGCATTCTGCATTATTTCATCAATAACATTTATTTTTAGCAGACGTTTTAAGGCAGGTTGTACACTTTGATGTTACATAAGGTATAACCGTTTTTGTATGTGTGCATTTGTGTGTGTGTGTGTGTGTGTGTGTGTGTGTGTTCTCTGAAAGAAAGACAGAGACAGAGGCAAATAAAGACAGAGTTAGTGTGAGGATACATTGATTTTTGTGATTTTTGTAGAAGAAATATCAGTGAACACAACAGACAAAATCTGTTATCATGTAGAATTTTAATTCTAGCATCTGGATTTGCAATTTTGTATTAGAAAATAGAGATTTTTAAAACAAACCATATGGGTTCCCTAGTAAGGGGAACAGGAAATGTCTCTGACATGAACTCAGTGGCTAGCTCTTTGACCACTTCCCCCTAATAGGGCGGCAGTCTGGCCAGGCCACAGAGGAGGATAATGCTGCCAGTTCTGATGAGACCAGATAAGTCAAGGTCAGATGGAAAGGGAGGAGGACCTCCCCTATCCATGGACTTGGAAAGGGGCATAGGAGGAGAAGAAGAAGGAAGAGTGGGATTGGGAGGGGGTGATGGAAGGGGCTACAGCTGGGATAAAGTTGAATAAACTGTAATTAATACAAAATTTAAAAAATTTAATTAAAAAAGCAAATAAATGAAAACAAAACCACATTACAAAAAAAGCAATGAATGTTTTTACAATGAGTAACAAGGAATGATAGATTGGAACTGCAAAGTTGTAAGCTGCCTTGGACAGAATGGCTTCCAGAAGAAGAGCAAGACCTCAAAAGACCTGTAGCAGTAAGTAGGTAGCTGAGCGAGCCCAAGAGTTTAGAGTAGAGACAGTGGCATGTACAAAGTCCTGATACAAAAGTTGGTACAAAGTCAGAGCAGGTGGCCAAAGTCAAAGATCCAGGAGGGATAGCAGCAGAAAAAGTAAGAGGGAAGGGGAAACTAAAGTAATAAACTGAATATCAAAGAGCCTTGAAGGTCAACTCAAAAGAAACCATTTTAAATTGATTTAGAAGGCAATGTAGAACCAATGGAGCAGTATGACAGGAACTGGGCAGCTACTATCAAAAAACCTATCAAAATGTTCGGGCATGATTTGCTCTTAATAAAGCTCTGGAAGTCTCGGCCTGTCACTCCATTGTCCTCAGAACGGTCACAGATTTTGTTGGCTGGAAATTTTTCATTAGCTCCCTAATTACTGACCACTCAAGGAGGCTTTTTCTAAACAAACATGCACCTGACTATGGGAGAACTCAGCTCATTTCCAATATTTGTGATTGTCCTCTGCCTCCATTTCTACTGAAGATCATGGTTTTTTCTTTGTTTGTTTTCCACATCACAAGGAAAGTACTATTGAAACCATAGCATTCATAATAGGTTTGTTTTACAGTCATCCTTAAACTTACTTTGGCTCAGGTTTAGTATTTATATCAGGTTACAGTATCATATGCTTTTGTGGTATCTTTTGTAGATGTCACATATGATTCCTGAGGCTTTAAAACTGTTTTGCTGTACTTAAAAAAAAAAAGAAAGAAAGAAAGAAAAGAAGTTATCTTACCCAGGGTCCTCCTTCTTGCTTAAATAACATTTTCTTTCTTTCTTTTTCTTTCTGTCTTTTTTTTTTTTAAAGTACAGGGTAAAATGATTAATCCTCATTCAGAAAGGCAGAAGGGACAGACTTTGAAAGAGGGAGAAAACAGGAAGGAGGACAAGAGCCTACCACAGAGGGCCTCTGAAAAACTCTACCCAGCAGTGTATCAAAGCAGATGCTGAGGCTCATACCAAAACTTTGGGAGTGCAGGAAATCTTATGAAAGAAGAGAGAGATAGAAAGACCTGGAAGGGACAGGAGCTCCACAAGGAGAGCAACAGGACCAAAATTCTGGGCCCAGGGGTGTGTCTTTTCTGAGATACTCAAACCAAGGAACATGCATGGAGATAACCTAGAACCCCTGCTCAGATGTAGCCCATGGCAGTTCAGTGTCCAAGTGGTTTCCTAGTAAGGGGAACAGAGACTGTCTCTGACATAAACTGAGTGGCTGGCTCTTTGATCACCTCCCCCTGAGTGGGGAGCAGCCTTACCAGGCCACAGAAGAAGACAATGCCTGCCAGTCCTGATGAGACCTGATAGGCTAGGGTCAGATGGAAGGGGAGAAGGACTTCCCCTCTCATTGCACTGGGAAAGGAGCATGGGAGGAGATGAAGGAGGGTGGAAGAGATTGGAAGGGAATAAGGGAGGGGTCTAGAGCTGGGATACAAAGTGAATAAATTGTAATTAATATTAAAAATTAAAATTAAAAAGAAAAATAGGATAAGAAAAAACTATGAATAAGCAACAAATAGCATTTTTTCAAATATGTACATTGTAATTACTCGTTTTATTATTAAAAACAATTTTGAAAAATTAAAAAGAGTTAAATAGGTCCTTTAAATTCTGATATTTTCCATCAACCATGTTCCATTTGTCATCCACAGGTGCACGTTCCATCCTTTGTTTCTGTTCTTAGTGGGTGATCTTTGTTTGGAAAGGGTTCAAAACTGTAGAGGAGAGCAGGAACCCCAGTGAGAGATGTTGTACTGTACCGCTTAAGGCAGCATGTGTGTGTGCGCCAGCCCAGGAAGCTGTCATAGCATGGCATTAGTGAGACGTTTTACAAGAATTGAAATCTCAAGAGTTTTCGAGAAGGTAGAGCAAGGGGCAGGCAGGCAGGGTGGTACGGACACGCTGTGCAGGACAGAGACTTAAGCAAAGAACCTTGGAGGTTCATAAATCATGGAAGGTTTACTGATAGCGTTGAGTTTAGGCATACTGAAGGAAGTGAGAAAACAGGCTCAGGCATAAGTGTACTGGCAGAGTCCTCAGGAAAATCACACTCCGCTCTGAGAAGCTTGGACTTTATTCTTGTGGAGAGTAGGAGACAGTAAGTCATTCTCACAAGAAGTCTAAGATTCGAAGTAGGCTGTTAGGACAATGGCATCTTCACTTCAACTCTTCCCTGATCCTGTTATCCGTTCTGCTCTCACATCTGCAGCCAAAGCTGGCTCTCTGAGGGCTCAGGCTTCAGTCTTTTGCTCTGTGGTACCAGGTACTTTGCCTCCGGGCCCTCGGCATTCTCTCCATCGTGCAGCTTCCGGGCTCTTGCTGATTGTGGAGCCTGCCTGGGCGATCCTGAGCCGCTGATTGATTTGATTTCATTCCACTGTGGTGCATGTAATTTCATGCTTCCAAGTGACAGAAATTTTCTGAAAATTCTCCAATCTCCTCAAATTACTTAGTGTTATATATTTATTCCTGGCTTCATTGGACTCTAAATAACCCAGTTTTAGGATAAAATGCTTGGCACATGAAGTTCTGGTCATCAAGATTCAACAATTACTTTGATTGGCTCTTTTCAAACTGTTAGAAACTATCCCAACAGGAAAAAAAATAAGAGTGTGTCAGATGGAAAAAGGAAAAAAAGAATCCCACAGTGCTTTCCTGAAGTGCCATGCAGTTTTTTTT